>JBBPDC010006272.1:0-13793 GCA_037974485.1 Hemigrammopetersius urotaenia | reverse complement strand
AACGACCCCTCGAAAACCGTTATTAGCTGAAAACTGCTCACCTTGGACAAAAGTAATGGGACACCGGGGCGAGGTGAACGGTTTTCGGGTCGCTTGAAAGAGTGCGAGATATAAATAAATAATTCCATGAAATGAACATGGTTTGCGAGTTATGACTCACGAGTCACAGCACCGAGTCTGAGTCAAGTCTCAAGTCTTTGTGTGGCTTAAGTGTGACTCGAGTCCGAGTCTCAGACTTGAGTCCCCATCTCTGCTACTTGGTGAGTCTATCCACAGTGCTGCCCTTAGATATACGTAAGCGAGTTTTTATAGTTTTACATTTAGGCAGTGTGCATGATCCTAAATGGTTGCTTTTAGCTTCCAATGTTTTAGCTAAACTATGCTTGTAGTTCCAGTGCAAAAGTAAAGAGGCAAATTTGGACACTAAACTGTACTGGCGGATCAGCTTCATTTGGAAAAAGAGGAAAACTGTGTATATTTGACGTGACCCAACCGTCACTTTAAAGGACATTGTTTCTAGCTAAAAATTATTTTCTCTCTCACAGCTGTTCTCTTTGATCCCTCGTAAATTCCTTCCCTACCTCAAGAATCCCTGCTGGTATGAGGAATACACTGGGAACAGCACATTAGACCCATACAAGCGGAACTTGTACACCCTTTACTCCAAACGCTTCCAGGCAGTATATGATCACCTGCGCAGCGCTTTTCAGGAGCACCTCCACCATCACGCAGGTAGAAGCTACCGCTTCCGCTGCCTACCCTACTTCTACATCATAGGCCAGCCCAAGTGTGGCACCACCGATCTGTACGATCGACTTCGGCTGCACCCGCAGATCCACTTTACCACTATGAAGGAGCCGCACTGGTGGACAAGGAAGAGGTTTGGTAAGTTGAGACCTTAATGTTCTGGCCTTCTGGTGTAATATCAGCAGTACTAAATGACCTCTCACAGAGCTTCTAGATGTTGGCAGACTGCTGTTGTATGCGCTGTGTGATTATAGCATCATAAAACTTTTTTACATACTTTAGGTGTTTGTTGACATTCTCTTACTACAGTAAACACCCAATGCAACCATTTGGAATCCCTACAATTTGACTGCTAGCCTAACCTACACGCTAATAAATACATGGTAGCTTTAGTTAAATAGTGGTTTGCTGAGTGTAAAAACTGTTGTTATAAAAAATTACTGCTTATTACTGTAACAGCCATCTCAACCCATGATGCAAACGACTGCTGTGTTTATGGGGTGCATGACGTCATGACTTGCATCTTCATTCGATGGCTAGGCAAGGTCCCGTATCCAAAATGCAAGTTATTAACACCACTTAGCGCCAGAATGTTCAAGTGTTTGAGTATTTTTTAACATAGCATTCTTAATTATTGTTAATTATCTGAAGTAGCGTATTGGTGCATTTGGACTTCCATCAGTGCCAAAAAATGCATGAAACTTCATCATCCAAACAGTATACTGACTTGGATCTAGAAAAATAACACACTTGGCACTGTAGTGTGAATCTGGTGCGGTACATATAGCCAGTGCTTATCCTTGCCATTTTTCCACCTCCTCCCCCTTGTTTAGATGATGCCATACAGCGGGGGGTAATAGCCATCATTTTACCATTTGGCTTCTTTTGATGTTTTCTTTATCTTCTTCAGGTATTATCAGGTTGAGTGAGGGGTTCCATAACCTTTATCCTCTGAAAGACTACCTGGACCTGTTTGATCAGGCAGCTTATCAGATTCAGGATCTGTTGGACAGTTCCTTCGGAGGAAATGGCAAGACGGACATCATAATTGGTAAACTTTCAGACAAATACTTTGATGAAGTTGAAATGCAGAACCATTAAAATGTCAGTCAGATGCAAATTCTGTGGACTTCGTTGTTTTAAGATATGAGATCTGGGTGGGCAGTCAAAGAAGGGAAGTCTAGTGCTTATTTGAATTGTGGTCTATCAGTCAGACTCACATTGCTTCTATGAGTCACATCATATCATATGAGTCCATCTCGTTATAATGACACTATGAAAATTAAGGGATACATCAAACAGATCCTCTCATCGACAATTCATAGGAGTCCTCCACTTCATATGCTTCTGATCATCAAACATAAGACCATATCAGCTCAAATCAAGTAATAATTTGAAAAAAAGAACGTTTTGATTAGGGGAGCACGATATCAGGAAAACATGCGATATGTGATAATGTAGTTGAGTGTTGCCATGGCGATATCACATGCGATAAGTGAGTAAAAACTTAGCCGTTATAGTGTTAATGTTTTTCTGCTTTGGAATTGCTGGTAATATAGACTCCAGACGCTGACTAGTCTACGCAGAAAAAAAATGAAATGCCCATAAAACATTTGAACCATTGAACATTGTTAAAAAAAATCTGAAAATATATTTTTACTAATTTCAAATCTTAAATAAATGTAAAAGTAATTTAAATTATAGAAAGTTTTTAGCCAGAAAAAAATGGCAAAGGAACAATCTATAACAGCAGCACAGAAGATGAAGAAACTGCCCCAGTGATGTTTTTGCCCTCTTCTCTGTGGCTCTGGGTGAAGAGTCCATCTACTGCAGTTCAGTCAATAAATGTGATAGGTTTATTTTTTCGCGATATGTATATTGCACATGTTGATATCGCGATGATGGTAAATTTGTGATATATTGTGCAGCCCTAGTTTTGATGGATATTGGAGGAAGGATTCATATCTGTGTATCTCTGTTTGATTGACAGGCGAGGCCAGTGCATCCACTATGTGGGATAACAATGCATGGGTTTATTTCTATGACAACGGAACAGGAACAGAGCCTCCGGTTCTTGTACAGGACTTTATTCATGCCGTCCAGCCAGATGCCAGATTTATAGTGATGCTCAGAGACCCAGTAGAAAGGTAAAACACTTCTCTCTAATAGAGCTGTGACAACAATTTGATAAATCAGGAAAATGATCAACAGTTGTTGATATTATCCGTGTTCCAAAGGGCTATGATACAGTATGAAAACATACACATTAACACTAACACCCCAGGGCATAGAGCTGAGTGTGGTTTGCTCGCTTCTTTTAATGTTCAGAGCATCAAGGCAAAGTCCTCCACACCTTCAGCTGTGACACAGTGATGAACCTTTTTCGCCCATGAAAAGATCTGACACTGTCTAAACATTAAACTAACATCAGATTAAAAACACCGTCGCCTTAACACACGGGGCTGCCCACTGCTGTATGTAAATGAAGCAAAATCAGGACTAAATATCACTTTTTCCAAGAAACCGTAAGTGATCCCAGTCCTAACTAATGGATCTCACCATCTAATGGATTTGTCTTTAAAGAAGCATTCTCTTTTGAGAGTATCAGCCTCTGTAATATTTTATGTAAACTGAACTTGTAGTTATCATAACAAAAAAAAAAACTGCATTACGTTCTGTTAACTTAGTTCAGTTAACTAAAAAACTATTTAAACACATTTTCTTCAGCAGTGCATTTATGTACTGAGCAATTGTGCTGTTGTCTTAAAATATATCCTGAAATGATTGGTGAGAAACACGTAAATCCTCCGGGATAAATAAAGGACCAGAGATCTTATCTGCCCTGTGTGGCTCTAGGTTTTCAAACCAACAAAGCAAGAGCTCACCTGTTTCTTTAAGACCAAATCGATTGAACGGGTGGAATCAGGTGTGCTTCTACTTGTGAGAAAAAAGCATAATAATTGGTTCAATCATATTTCTCCAATACATGTCTGATTCCTGTGCACAAATGACTATAGTTAGTGTTTTTTGAGTCCCACTATTAAATAATGCTAAGGCTTCTGTTTGTGTGTGTGTGTGTGTGTGTGTGTGTGTGTGTGTGTGTGTGTGTGTAGTCTTTCTTCAGCCTATCTGTACTTTGGCATGGCGAATAAGACGGTAGAGGACTTCCATGAGCGCGTCTCTGAGTCCTTGCAGCTGTTTGAAGTGTGCCTGGCCGAAAGATCCGTGCGATCCTGCATCTACAACACCACCCTCAATAATGCCATGCCTGTGAGTAAGCAACCCATTCTTTTGGGAGCAGAAGGGCCAAGGTTTCATTTACATGATTGAACAGTTAATATTATATATCATCATGTCATGACTGTTTGTTACCCACATAGCCGGGCAAAAAATCTCAAATCCTTCTCGACTGGCTGAGCGTCTTTAGCCGAGAACAGATTCTGGTCCTGAGACTGGAGGATCACACGACTAATAGGAAGCACACCATGCACAGAGTTTTCGACTTCTTACATTTAGGGGTGTTATCATTCCTGATCTGTGACACTTTCGCATTTGTTGCACCCCTGACACAAGTTCGCCATGGGGTTCATATGTAGCTGCTGATCTTCTTCAGTTGTTTTATATTCTAAGAAATACAAAAGTAGTAGCAGAACACATGCTAACCAGGACAAGGATTAGAAACCTTGCTCACTGTCTGCCAGAACCAATTCATATTCATCAAATCACGTCAAAACATGAAGCTACATTGAAGCTAAATCGGCTAAATATACTTATTTTCTATTCATTTGGTTTGGTGGGTGACGTTTGCTTAGTTTTGTACTGCAGCTATGAGTCTAATGTAGCTAAACAGTCATAAAAGCATATATCCCTCCAGTTCATGTTCTGCTATCGATAAATATGGCTAAAATTCACAAAAGCTGCTTTGGTTTGTCCATTTTAATAGAAATCAGTGTGCTCTACTCGTCAGAAACCACATAATCGAGTCTACTTGATATCACTTGACACAATTTAAGGCAATTGTATAACGATAGAGGCATGAAGTGCAGGACACTAATGAATGTGGTTAAATAAGCTAATGCTGTTTTGCTAGATTTTTATTTTTTCCACTTTGTGTGGACAGTTTGGTTGTGTGGGCCTTGAAGCTCGTTTGGGATTTTAACCTCACTGCTCCACTGCGAGACGAAAGAATAAGATGTGTTTTTTCACCAAATTGTTCATTTAATGCCGTAAATCAAGTCTAAGCAATTTGATAAGAACAGAAAGCAAAACTAGGACTCAGACAGTGAATATCATATTCAAAGTAAGCTGAATAAAGCATTACTGTTTCGGACTGAGTGCTGCGATACCTGTAGCTAGACTTCTCCTCAGGCCTGGTATTAGCCAGCTTTAGCCAGAATGCTGTGATCTATACCTGCCATGAGCTACCAGGTGCAGGATGGTTGATTAGATATTTCTGCAGGGTAGATGAGATCGTGCAGATCAGGATCTTCCATCTGCTGGGAGGAAACAGGGTGCTGGGAGCTACACCAAGGATTAGTCATGCCTGTTTCTTGGTTCAGTGAATGAACGTTATTTACTCTCTCTCTGAAAATAAAAAAACAGATTAATCTACTTCCAGTGTAAGCTCTGGGTGAAATATAAGGAGGTATCTGATACCTCTTTAATTTAAATTATAGGACTAACGTGTGGCATGAACACTTCGAATTGTCCAGGATATAAAGACGGAGCAAAGCATGTAACTAATAGCAACTGGAATCTATGAACTTCAAGGCAGTCTCTTATGCGAGTTCTCAGGTCCCTCTACTGGTCAGTCAGTAAACTGAAGGTCCTAAATGCCGACTCAGAATTAGCAAATGCATGAAAATCTTGTTTTGTTTAAAGAAATGTTATATCACTCAGACTCATTTTCAGACTCATGTTGCAAGTGTCATACAGGAGCATCCAGACCTGCTTCCGTTTTTATCCACAAGCCGTCAGGCTTCTGAACTGCTGACGTTCTGCACACACCAGCATACACTCACCACATCTGCTGGACTCTTTACACTGTCACTTTAAACCCTCACTGCATCGTTTTGCACTAGACATTCTATTAATACTGTAAATATTAAACCTTTTCTGTACTTGTAAATACTAAACACTCTTAAAAATTGTATTTTTTTTAAGAGTGTTTAGTATTTACAAGTACAGAAAAGGTTTAAAAATTAAAAAAATAATAATTAAAAATTATTTTTTTAATATTGTACCTATTTTCTACCTATTTTACATATATTACATTCTTTTATATATATTCAATTCTTAACATTTTCAATAAAAAAATTTTATCTGTATACTTTTCTATATGTTTATGTAAAGTTGGGGGAACACGAGCCCAAGAATTTCATTACGGTAATGATGCTACATTGTTAACTGTATATGACAACAAAACTTGATATTTATCTCCTGAGGTTATGAGCACTGGTTCCAGTGCTGTTGCAGAAATATAGCTACATTTATTAGACTAATTATATCAGCCGTTCATTATATCCATCCATTGTTTTTAAACATGGCTGCATATTGACCACAGTATCAGATGCAGGAGAAATAGAAAGGCATTAAGGATGTCTAGCAATTTGTTATGAACTGAGACTTGTATTCTTTCTGAATGTAATTATTAAAGTAGCATTAAACATCTTTCTGATACAGTCTTCCTACATTGCTGAAAAAAACACTAGCTTAGCAGATTCAGAGACAGTTTTTATCCACAAGCCATCAGTCTTCTGAACTGCTGACATTCTGCACACACCAGCATGCACTCACCACAACTACTGGACTCTTTACACTGTCACTTTAAACCCTCACTGCATCGTTTTGCACTAGACATTCTGTTAATACTGTAAATATTAAACCTTTTCTGTACGTGTAAACGCTCTTTAAAAATATTATTTTCTTAATCAAAGTAATATTGTACCTATTTTCTAAACTTTACATATATTACATTCTTATATATGTTATGAGCACTGGTTCCAGTGCTGTTGCAGAAATATAGCTACATTTATTAGTCTAATTATATCATCTGGCTTTTTTCTTTCATGTCGTGCATTCATCATATCCATCTTGTATTCTTTCTGAATGTAATTATTAAAGTAGCATTAAACATTTTTTTGATACAGTCTTCCTACATTGCTGGAAAAAAACACTAACTTATGGAATATGATATAATAAATGCAATGCCATTTTAGACATTAACCCCTAGAAGGCCATGATTATCACGGCCGGTAAGGCATGGCCGTTATTATTTCCCGTTTGTAGTTCATGGAACGGAGAAGTTTGGTTGACGGTGTGGATACTGAAATACTTCATTATGATTCAAATTCAATGAAAAGTTAATGTTACAACAAACTGAACACGTCAGAAGTGCACACATGTTAATGTAGTTCATTATGTAACAGTTTTCTTCATTTCTGTGGATTAGTCCACAATTGATACCAGGAATTCAGTTCAAACATATAGTGAAATCCAGCATTTGCAGCCCAGTGAAAAGTGCACTTCTCTGAAATAAAGGACAGGTAAATAATGGACAAGAAAATGTTGAGCCACCGGAAACAAAGCTGACTCTGAGGCTAGCAGGGAGCTCATTCCAGCTCAGCAGTTTTACTCTGTGGTGTGTTTTTTTTTTTAGATTTGTTGCAGGTGTTGCAGTTCTGTCTGTGTGTTTGTGCAGGTGAGGCTGCAGGTGGGGCTGTACGCGGTCTACCTTCTCGACTGGCTGAGCGTCTTTAGCCGAGAACAGATTCTGGTCCTGAGACTGGAGGATCACGCGGCTAATAGGAAGCACACCATGCACAGAGTTTTCGACTTCTTACATTTAGGTGTGTTATCATTCCTACGCAGGTGATCTGTGACACTTTCGCATTTGTTGCACCCCTGACACAAGTTTGCCATGGGGTTCATATGTAGCTGGTGATCTTATTCAGTTGTTTTACATTAAAAGAAATACAAAAGTTGTAGCAGAATCCTTGCTCACTGCCTGTCAGAACCAAGTCATATTCGTTAAATCGTCAAGACATGAAGCTACGTTGAAGCTAAATCTGCTAGCTGTTTGTTTTTTTTACTTAAGACCTTTACTTATTAAGACCTTTACTTATAAAATAAATGTTATAATTTAAATAAAATAGTTTTGCTGAATATTTTTAATGAAAATATCTGAGGAATGAATCATCATTACACTGGTGGATTGCCCAATACAAGGCCTGCAGAAAAGAATCAGTGAAATCAAAGTCTACTCTGAACGTTTTAGAAGTTCTAAGTGTATTTCAGCTTCGTGCCTCAAAGATGTATGTTGTCTTTGACTCTGCAGGACCACTCACCCGGCAGAAGGAAGCAGACATCACTAAAAGCCCAGCGTCCAACACCAGGAGGCCGGCCAATCGGAACCTGGGCCCCATGCTGCCCGTCACAAAGAAGATCCTGCAGAGCTTCTATGGACCCTTCAACCAGAGACTGGCCCAAGTGCTCCGTGACCCAGCCTTTCTGTGGACACAGCCGTAGTGACCACTCTGAATCACGCCAAATGTGGGAATGACTACAACTGTCTTTTTCACTGAAAAAAGTCACTTTAGGACTAGAAAAGCTAAACCAGGGGCCACATTTCTTGAGCAATTGTTTTTATATTAATGGAAAGTACATTCATTTCTTTCTATATAACTTTATCTTGGCTGGTCCAGATAGTGACTTATAATATGTTGCATTTTACCCCAGCAGCAGGATTCTGCACGAGGCGGACTCCGGTGATGATTATTGGAGAGTTCAGTCAGCGAGCGGCTAGTTTATGGCAAATTCTTGAGGGACGAAGAAAAAGAACTGAGCACTCAGTCATTTTCACCCACTTCCTATGAGCCGTCAGGGACCAGCTTTTTATCTGATGAGCAAGCTGCCAAAATCCATCCTGTAATATTTTCTTTCTCCAGAGCCAGAGATGACTCAGTGGTAACAGGCCTTGAAAATTAGGGAAATAAAAGCTGTGTATGATTCATGAGATAGGATTCATTTAAACCGGAGACACATAGATACAAGGACCCCATCAGAGGAAGTCATGAGTCATCGTCAGCAGTAATCTGAATGATGATAATGCATATTTAAAATTCTCCTGCTGGTCACCGTTACAGTAACAGCCTGAAGAAACTACCTATTTATATGCCTGTTTGCTTAATGTCTTTTTATTTAATTTCTTCAAACCGTTCCAGTTCATTTTTGAAATACGTTAAAAGGCTTTTGTCTGGTGGTGGTGTTGTAGTGGGTAGGATACTTGCCTCTAGACCAAGAGGTCATGGGTTCGAATCCTACCTTCAGCACCACCACTGCGTTCCTGAGCAAGACCCTTTTGCTCCAGGGAGAGACTGCCCCCTGTAGGTAGGGAATGGAAGTCGCTTTGAATAAAAGCGTCTGATAAATGCCGTAAATGTAAACGGTCAGTTATTGTTCTGTTCTGGAGTCTATTTTTATGGTTTGATGTTGGGGAGAGTAGGGCACAAACAATTGGAGGCTAAAATGCAACAAATATTTTATGGCGTTAAACATGATTTTAGAACATAAAAGTAGCGTTTTTGAGTTTTGTCACAGAAGTCAGACCTGTATTATCCTAATTTCTTTCTTGATAGCTATGAAGGAGGGCCTGTAACAGGAATGTAGGTCTCTGACTTATCTCTGACCGTATTTGCACTCGGCCATTACTCTCTCCAAATATTTTAGTTGGTCTTCCCCGAGTCAGTCTCCTTTAATAAACCAACCCTGAAAAAATGACTGGACAGTTGACAAAACAACCACTTAAACAAAGAAAAACAGCTGCAACGATCGACAAAACCGTTGATTAAGCGAGTTTAGACAGAAAACAAGCACTGGTTTAATATTCCAGAATATGTCTAAAACGGAAATTATCATTGGACGCCTGGGAACCAATCATATGCAAGCCAGAACTCCTCTGTGTGTTCTGAGCATTCTGCATCCACACTCAACATTTTCATTTCAACCACAGCAAGTGAATCAAGTCATAGTACCTAAAGTAATCGACATAAAACTGCACCTGTGTTCTGATCACAGTAACGGTGGAAATGATCTCATCTTTGGTCTCGACTTGGACTTAAAACTCTCTGAACTCTCTGAACCTCTCTAAACCAGTTGTTTATTTCACTCCAATCCTTTTATATTATTTTCATATGCTGATTATCCTTTAATAATATTTAGACTATCATTTATCTGTTTTCTCTGCACATGTGTTGTCCTACACATGCCCATACTGCCCTGATCAACTGCCTGCTCTCACAAACCACACAAAAATGAACCCCATACCACAAGACATTGTGCTGGGTCCCATGGAACCTTCGTTGCATTGCAGGCCTCTATTTTGAAGCAATTAAAAAACAGTATTCAATATTACAGCTTCGCCTCCCAGTGCAAACAATTTGTACTTCACCACCTAAGTGCAACGTCTTTATAGATGTTTTTTTGCAGGCTTCATCAATAGCTGACTACTAGGGCTGTAACGGTACATGTATTCGTACCGAACCGTCATGGTACATGGGTCACAGTTCGATACACGATGTTTTTCGGGGAATACACGGTACGACGGAGAAGACGTTATTTTAAGTTGATTTCTAATATAAAAACATTTTTAATATCGAATAGTTTTACAAATATTCAGCAAAGACCAACATTAATTTGTGCCTCGCTCTCCCCTACTTGATTAATAAACTAAAACAGCATAATTGATGACTCAGATACTAATATAACCAATAGTGAGAGTTCTATGAAAGCAGGTGCAGTAATGGTTCAGTAAATTTAGGCTGGGGAATTTGGAATAATGTGTTATTTTAAATAGTTCCTTTGAGTTGAAACAGCATTACTTTCAGCCTCACAACTTTTTTTCATGGTGATGGGAAGTACGTTTTTCTTGCAGTCGTGCACTTTGGTTAAATAAAGGTCACCTTTTTGTAAGTTGTGTGTCAAGTTGAGTGGTCAAGTCAAGCTGAGGGGTTCCATGGTGTGGCCTGTAGACTCGTCCCAGTTTATTTATTGGGTGTTAATTCTTTTTCACCACTAGAGGTCAGCAACATCTCATAAGAAGCTTGACATTAATATTAGTGATTTATCATGAAACCATCAGACCCCTATGGAGCTGTAGAACACAAGCAGAATGATGCAAAAAATATCTTAATCAATGTGAATGTCATATTTTTAAATATTTAAAGATTTCTCCCTCATCTGTACATTAGCGAGCGAAATAGTCCCAGCCCATTAGAGGATGAGTCCGCTGCCTTTAGACGCTCTCATCTTTCTACAACATGTTCACAGCGCATCGATAAAGAGGATCTCAAGCTGACAAATCTATTTGCTGAAAACTGTAAACTGAACTCGGATCAGCCCTAATCAGCTGGAGCTCGGAGAAGCAGGAGAGTAGGAGCTGTACGAAGCCGAGACGGAGCTCAGCTCTGCTGTTTTGTGGCCTGAATTAACCTTGAGTGTGGGAGGTTTGGGGACGGGGGAAATCCACAGGCTCCACATGCGTGATGAGTAATCAGACACACTCGAACAGAAAGAAAGAAAGCGAGGCGTAGGAATTTCAAGAGAGCTGTCCAAACACAAGCTAATTAGTGAGCGCAGCTAATTAATGATTAGCAGTATATTTAACAACAGAATGGGATGCACATAAGCCTGAGGATACCAGGCCCCTGGTAGAGGGATATAACCGCCGGCAACCCGAAGAGCTGTGTTCTCTAGAGGGATCCATCCACCTTTGTCATCAATATCTGATCTCACTAGTGCTCTCCTGGCTGAGTGCAATGTTCCAACTCTGTTTACCTTAGATTTTGGACAAAATGTTGGATGAGGAAAGAGGGTCCATCCATGCACCATCTATCTATCCTCTATTCATGATCCATCCATCCATTCTCTATCTGTCCTTCATCTAGTCTTCTATCCATCTATGTATCTATTCAACCATCCATCCATCCATTCATCAGCTATCCTCCTTCCATCCATTTACCCATCCATTCTCTATCTTCCATCCATTCATCCATTCCCCCATTCGTTCATCCTCTATCCCCAATCCATCCATCCTTGATCAATACATGCATCCTTGAAGTTTTAAAGCTCATTGTAAGTCATACTACTATGTTCTAAACCACATGGATGCAGTTTGATCCGGGTTGATTTGCATGACTATTGACTTCTAGTGTTTGTTAGCAACATTAGCTTCATAGAACCAGTTTTAAACTAAAAAAGCAAAATTTGACCACCAAATGCATCTTGCCTGTGTCATGTTTTCATGATTCAGATGGATGCACATTTGAGGGAGTATTTTACTGGATACTGTTTGTTATGAAAGGGTGGGGAACATCAACACAGAACAGCACAGATAAACTCAAAGATTACAAAACGACAGTCACTGGAATTCACTCAAGAGGCTGTCAAAGACGGAGCAGATACAAGTCCAACGGGGGCCTAAACAGACCAGGACAGGGTGGAGAGCCATGTACAGACTCAGAGCTGAACCACAGACAAATACAGACTAAAACAGATTCAGAAAAGGACAGTGTCAATGGCAGTGAACTGACACTGACTTTCCAGGCTGGCCTTTAAAAGACTGGGAAACAAGACACAGTTAAATACACTGACGAAGGCGAAGACAAGGAAGACAAGCTAGGAATCAAAACAAAAGGCCACAAGGTCCTCAAGTACGGTGGCCCTGAAGGGCAAAACACAACGACATTTCAGAAAACACGACATTTCAGAAAACACAACGACATTTCAGAAAACGGAAAGGGTAGGACCACACTTCTTGTTTGTGATTGGACAGTACCCATGTCACTCACGACAGCGTGGGTTCAGTTCATGTAGAATCCGCATTACAAGCCAGGTCTCCATCAGGGCCACCGTACTCAAGTAAGCAAAAGGCAGAGAAGGGCAGACCAGGTAAGGTGCAACAACCCGATTGTCTATCCATGATAAGGGTTGATTTTTCTCCTATATTCCTATAAGATGCCTTATAGTGATCAATTTATATAAACTGTACAAAGTGGACTCTGTTCATAACTTTTTTTTGCAACGACTAAGGCCTCAGCATGCAAAGTGTTATGTAAGAGTATATAGGCAACATGCTGGACCTAATGGAACCTCCAACTTCTCAAATGGATCACCACCACTGGGACAAACTGCCTTATTAGTCACATCGCACTGGTCCATTCCTACTGTAAAACCAGAACAAAAGAGCAATCAGCAGCTGTGATTGCTACTGCAAGGCCATTGACTCGGTTTTTATACCACTGGCACTGAAGTGCTAAAAGCTGGGGCTCTTGACTTTTTCATTGTATTATACACAACAACAGCTGCGCTCTCAGACTTTGTGGCAAAGGCATGAAGAGAGCAGATGCCCGTCTGCCTGCCTGTGCTGTCAGAAATGGGTGGATGGGTTTGGATGAAGATATCTCCCGCAGCACTTGTTAGTCAATTTAACCCTTAAAGGTAAGGGGTCATCATGTTTGCTTTCCTTCGCCAGTGTAGTTTTGTCACTACATCATTAATTACATGGTGAGTACTAAACTAAAAACACTGAAAACACTAGAAACTTAGCATTTGTCGACAAGGCAGCATGAATCGATATGCTGCTTATAAGTAAATATTTTAAATAAAACATTTTTCTTTGATTATTTGTCTATTTCTCATCATTATCAGTATTATAAACTGACTATACACTGTAGGAACTGTATACACTTAAAAAGAGCATTTCGATTGACTCTTTGTGCTACAGTAGCATTTTTTGACCGCATGAATCATCAGAACACGGCGCCCGTGGTCCAGAGCCACGATCAGAACAGAATATCAGGCACCTTCCGAGCAACAGTGAGTTAATATTTATAAATCTGTTTCCTTTTTTTCTGGACACACTCAAAGAAATGACTCTGGGGTACAGTAATATATATTCATTGAAAAATAGTCATTTTTACACTGTAATGTTAATTTTGGAGGGAACTCAATAAAGACAAAAAAAATTACACAATTAATTTGTGTAATCA
>JBBPDC010006254.1:0-13794 GCA_037974485.1 Hemigrammopetersius urotaenia | reverse complement strand
CAAAATAAAAGCCCCAGAAACCCAACATAGACCCACACGAAACAGAACAGAACAGGGCATAAACAAACAGAAAAAAATAGTGGCCTCTAGCGGCCGTCAGCCGTAACATGTATATATTTTCCATGTAAATGAATTGGTATTTCGCTTTTTTACAATGCACAAAACCAGAGCAGTAAGTAAGAAGAAAATAAGTATAAAATGTGAGTATCATTAGAAAAAGGTATTCAGATTAATCAATGAAAATCTGAAACTTGTTGGAGTGAGAATGAGAATTACATCTCTGATTTTCGTTAGGAAATGTTTGTATAAATATTTAAACTTGAATTGCTAGGATTTTGTAGTTCTACTACAAAGTTTGTTCTGTTTGACTTAAAAGAGTTTTTTAAGAAGATATAGAGGGAACAAGAATTTATATTTATTTTTCAAGTGTGTTACAGAAACGTTAAGTGTACAGAAACATATAATAATAATAATAATACACAAACAACCGCTTTATTAGAGTCACGTCGAGCCTCCTTTCCACGGGTAGACTACGAGCTGCATGTTCTTACTTTATTTGTCTCATCAAATGAAACCAAGGCATGAGAGCCCAGGAAATATATTTACATTTACAGCATTTATCAGACGCTTTTATCCAAAGCGACTTCCAATTCCTACCTACAGGGGGCAGTGTCTCCCTGGAGCAACTTGGGGTTAAGGGTCTTGCTCAGGAGCCCAGTGGTGGTGTGCTGAGGGTAGGATTCGAACCCAGGGCCTCTTGGTCTAGAGGCAAGTATCCTACCCACTGCGCCCCCCCATCCTCTCCCCCCCCAAAATATATCAAAGAATGACAGTTGACTGACAACGCAGGTCGGTCCTAATCCAAAACCCCCACAAACCAATTCCCCAACAGAAACATTTAACCCAAACTCAAAACAGCTGAAACCAATAACCAAATAAAAACCCAAGGGCGGCCTCTAGCAGCCACCCACTGTCACTGACCTCAGTCCTGATGATAAGGTATGTCTACCTTGTGTTTACATTCATTGGTTTTTTTTATCGTCTTCATTTACTAGGTGCTCAGTCCCCTTTATTCCATTCATCCATGGTCCGGGTGGACAGTGGATCACACACTAACTGTTCATTTTATTAGAGACATCTAACCTGTTAGTTTACCAGAGATGACCCCATGCTGCACGGTTTGCTTTTTCCTCTGGTCCTTCATCAGTGGTCAGTTTCTGGCCACAGGACACAACTGGCTGGATATTTTTGATTGGTGGACTATTCTCAGCCCCTCATTTACTCCGAGGTGTTTAAAAACACCATTCTGCCGTGTCAGTGTCACTGCTGAGAATAATCCACCACCCAAATAATTCCCGATGACTCGTGTACCTGAAAATAAATTGGGGGAAGCGGGGAACTAATGAGGCAGAGAAGCAGTCGGACTGCTACCTGCAACTGTTAACTCCAAAGTGCGCCTTTATGGTCTGTGGAGCTGATAAAATTAACAATGAATGCAAAAGAGGTGCGTTTAATGAAGAGACTTCATAATGAAGCGTGTAGCAATGTTTCGTCTGCACCTCAGGTTTTCTATAGTGTTGGTTTTAGACCTGTAATTTCGGTAAGATCTCGCAGGCGCTGATTTCGGTGGTAATGTTTATTTTCGTGTAGCTTCAAGGGTTTGGTTAGAAACGTCATTTTTAGAAAAAACTAAACTTAGCAGCTCAGCTGACGTTCTTTTGTTCTACTCATAACTTTTTGCATATTGATATGTAATAGTAGTATTATAACAACCTTATACTGAAAAATATACAGAGAATTTAGAACCACTGATGTGATTTTCTGAATCAGCAAAGCGTGACCAAGAAACATCAAAAATTGCAATGAAACAGACCTTTCATAAAAATGTGTTGCCCAGTGTAATCAAATACCTGGTGTTTAGAGACTGTGAGAATATTTCCACACCCTCTCTCACGTCACTCTCATCTCCACTGGGTCTCCCTGATCATTTGGTAAAGGCGGTTCATAAAGCCAGACCTGCTGCAGGACCAAAGAGGAAAGGGCAACATCATACGCTGCTTCTTTCTTGTAGGATTTTATTTCATTTTTTCCTATTTTCCACAAAGACGTATGTGGTTCTCTGACATCAGGTAATTTCTTCCATGTTACCCGAGCCGTGTTTAACACTTAGGTCCACATTCTAATGCGCTCAGCTCCACAGAGCTCCCACACATCAGCGAGTTCTGAAGGCGGGTGAGGTTACCGGTGGAGTTGCCCTCCCAGGGGTCAAGAATTACCCTCAGCATCACCATCCGTCACGCCTCACAGCCCCAGCACACTGACATCACAGCATTCAAGGTCCATTTTATTCTCACATTGTCTTGCTGACTAACCTGTGAGGCTCGTTTGATCAGTGTTTATATCTGAGTCATTTCCCCCGTTTTGGGGGATTAAGCTATACACGTTCCTATAAACAGCATTAACTGTTCTTTCGTTTTTATGATGAGTGGGATCTGGTTTTCAAAATGTGTTTCTGCATTTTAAACAGAGGTACACTATACGGACAAAGGTACTTACATACGTCCACTGTGTGTGTGTGCGTGTGTGTGTTTGTGTATGTATATACTGTATATATATATATATATATTTATTTATTAATTAGTGGTGGGCATAGATTAATTTGTTTAATCTAGATTAATCTCACTGTAATCTAGATTAATCTAAATTAAAACGGCTCATTTGGATTCTGCCGAAGGCGTTCAGAATATGTGTGCTCCCCAAATAATGACTGAAAGTGAGTCTTTGAGAACGGGGTTCTCAGCTCCTACAGTAAACTAACTCCTTCATAGCTGCATCCTTGTTAGCGCGTCACGTTTGATGTGGTAATTTCACAACATGGGCGTCGCTAAGTCTATTTGAGGTCTCATTATCGCTTGTGTAGTACAGACCCAGCTCCCAACCTCCCAACTCTGTGAATAGATTAACGGCGATATTTTTTTTTATCACCCGATAAGAGTCTCACGTTAACGCAGCACGTTAACGCCGATAACGGCCCACCACTAATATATACATATATGTGTATATACCTGCACACAGCATTTATTCTACTATTTATTCTGCTTCTGCTTGGTTCCCTTGTTCTGTACTGAACTCTTCTCATCTCATCTTCTCATCTTAACTTCTCATCTTCTCATCTTATTTTTACTTCTCGTCTTATCTTAACTCTTAACTGGTTCTAAAGAGGCATTTTGTGAAATTAATCTGTTTTAGTTGTTTGTGCAGACTGTTGATTTGATGAATTTAGTGTGTTAGTCAATTCAGTGTGTGTGTGTTTGTGGGGAGGGGGTGATGTGAGGTTGAGTCTCAGGTTGCTCGTGCCTCCTCTCCCATCACCTGCTGGGCCTCGCGCGCGCTCAGGTTTGAATTAGGCTCTCTGAATAAATTATGCAAATGAGCGCGCGCGGGGCGGGATGGAGCCGCGGGTCGCGCGAGCTGGCGCGAGCAGGATCCGCAGAACCTTCAGCAGCGCGCGGAGAAGATGTGCGGGTAGATCGCGTGCTGCCGCTCGAGCCCTCGATTCCACTCCAAGTGGATTTATGAAGCACGAATGGATCCTAATTTAACCCCATTGCACTACAGACCGGCCCACCTTCTGCTCCTCTGTCTGTGCTTAGAGCAGCAAGGTAAGGCTCTGAGGACACATGAACACTTTCTGAAGTTCCTCCAACGCCGCCTGTACATCTGTCTGGTTTTATAAAAAAGTCTGACATCATATGATCTGTTTAGCTGCTGAATTTTTTGATGCTGAACCTGTTTCAGTGTTTTCTCTTGAGGTTGTAGATCTGTACATTTACATTTACATTTACGGCATTTAGCTGACGCTCTTATCCAGAGCGACGTACATCAGTGCTTAAGAATTCCACGACTGTTTCTTACCTAAAAAACAGCTTAAATCCGCGTCAACTATTTAACCAAGATACTGCAGTCAGAGCATCTATACAACAACTGTCACATAATAACTAGCCAACACCTCCCCAACAATACATAAGCCATAGAGAAGAACACCACAAGTCTTAGAGAAGTGGGAAATCAAGGGTTTGGGGGTTTTTTTTGTTTTTTTTTTGAGAAATAAGTAAGTAGTAGGAAAGAGTACACCAACACAACGTGTAAATCCGTGTCTTGTTTTATAAAAACATCCTAATATCTGTTTAGATGCTGAATATTCCACAAAGTTTTCTCTTACTTTCTTTGTCACGTACGTCAATCGACCCAAAATGTAAACGTGTGTCATTTTTAACATAAATGTCGGACATCGTAACACCGTTTAGCTTTAGGCATTAATGTTGTGTTTCAGCTACGAAAACTGACCCCAAATGTAGCCTGTAGTGACCAGAGTCTCTTTTCTTTTCAGTGCATTTATTATGGGGAAGTGAAGGTGGGAATTTAACAAACCAGTATGATCTTCATAAGTAAGTGCAATCACTTATATTTAAAAGTTTTCTTTATTTCAGTAACAGGCCATGATTACTGTGTGAGGTCAGTCTTTATTTCAGTAACAGAGTTACAGCTAATTATATCTCCTGATACAGTAATTATAATATGGCTGCATATTATTATATGTGTACTATTTGAAGTTTTATGACTAGATGGAGCTCTGTTTTAAACAGGTCTGTTTATAATTGTTCACATTTCAAATCATCATCATCATCATTATTATAATTATTATTATTGATAAACATGTTGTTGTTGTTGTTGCTGTTGTTGTTTTCCATTCCCTGGCCGGATGAGGCTCTGATATATGTGGTATATGTTTGGAAGTGGAGAAGCAGTGTCTCGCAGTCGAGTGCTCTCTTTTCTGTCTAACCCGAGTGCTGATTACCTGCGAGGAACAAACTGAGCCTTGTTCTCTGTGTGTCTCGCAGCGAGAGCGGAGGGATAATGCCGGCGAAATGGGACCCCGGTTCCCAAGCGGAGCAGGTAGGAGGGATGCGGAGTGGCGCTGAAGCGTTGCACTGAAACACAACAGGTTCAGGCACCTGGGCTAAATACAGTGACATAAGGTTAAACGCATATAATTACAGATGGCCTAATGTGGAATATTTGAGCATAAAATCATCCAAAGTATGTTGAGAGACTCACCTAAAATACAATATAACCACAAGTGGAAAAGTGGCTTACCGAACATCCCCATATTTCCGTTAGATGTTTATTTTATTTAATTAGTCGACACCGTTTGTAGGCCTAAAACGTACCCAAAACCATGTACTGATCTCTTAAAAAGTGTTAAACTACAGCCTAATTTGCTTTACGCTCCATTGAACCACACTAATATGAGTAGCTGGGCTGGGTTAATGCTGACTATAATGCAGCTTGAAACCCTACATGCCCTGTTAAAGCAGGGGGTAGGTACTATCCGTGGTTCCAGACTCTCCATCGGCGATTCAACCCCCCACCCACTAACGTTTTCAAGGCCAATTGTCCACGCGATGCAGATGCGTCTCATTTAGGTCGCTGGTCTAAGTAATGTCACGTTCTCTTTGGTAAAATGCTTCCAGACGCCTAAACGACAAAGCGGCAGCTGTTCCTAAACTGATGTTTAATAAAGTGAGCAGAAAACGCTAAAAGGGCGCTGCTTGCTTTGTTGTGTTTTGGGGATAAAGGCCGTCATTTCGGGCGCAGCGGGCTGGTTTCAGGTGTCCCAGCGAGCCGCTGAGCTGCTATTCACAGCCCCCATTCCGGGGGACACTGGCCTCCTTCATAATGTGTTGTCAGAATCCATCTCCTTTGTAGTCGCGTAAGCTACATGAAATTACCGAACTCTCAGGTATCAGGTGTGATGTGCGAGTAAAGGCCAACAGAATAGGTCCAGAGTTTCGGTCAGATAAGGGAGAAGTACTATAGCAAAACTAATTTCATGTCCGACAATGACTTGATTCGCTTCAGATACCAGCGTGTTCAGAATTAGAGATTCCTGATAAAAAGCAAAGCGCCTCAGTGTCTCACGAATAACCTCTTTTCAAAGAATCTGATCCCCCGAGAGCGAGATTCCCAATCAGTTGTCAGATGGAGGTTCCTTATTAAAAATGAATACGTTTGCATGAGTGAATTATATGGCTGCGGTTACACAGACATTCCTCACCTTTTTGAGCCTTCCTATTTAATTTCAAGCAGTTTCCATAACATACCTTATTGTCCGTAACGCTTTACTGTAAATGAGTTTACTTATAAAGGTTTATAAATGATTTATAATCAGGTCGTTAGGTTGTAGATAGTTTATAAATCATTAATAAGCAGTTACAAAGAATTTATAACAGTTGTCGTACATTGACGCAGATCTCAGGTCTTGTTTATTTTGTCTCTTTTTCAGGCAGAATGTTAAACTGAACTTCATCAGGTCTTTATTAACATGATACTACCATTAAAACACCAGATCTCACTAAATAGTGATGACGTCTTTATAGCTGCTTATTAATGACATTTCTGCAGATGTTTTCTATCTGAATATTACTGTATGACTGTAATGAGGCTGACCCAAACGTCTAGACAGGCCAAACATTTGTTCAGTATTTGATTTGTTTGATTTTGTACATTTTTCATTCATTAACTGCCTACAGCCTAATTTATAAACCCTTTATAAGGGCAGTGTTATTATAAAGTGGAACCATCGAGTAGAGCTGTGTGTTAACGCTATTCTATTTCTCACAACAGGGAGCGCTGTTGAGCAACTCATCCCTGGAGGGGAGCGAGGTGCTGAAGTGGGCCGGCCGCAGAGCCAGGGGTAAGAAGAATTGTTCATGTTTGTTTAGGGGTCAGCAGGAGCTCACTTGATTCTACCGGTTTATTTGATTTGTCTCTCATCGCTTTTCCACTGACACAAAAGAACCGTTCTGTACCGTAAACAAACGCTTTTCATTACAAATAAAATGAGCCAAACCCGAGCTGCTGGACAGCCGAGCCGACCGCATCGCTGCTCTCTGATTGGTGGAAATGTTTCATCACTACATGGAAAGAGGAAACTGTTTATTGACTGTCGGCACAAAAACAACAACAGAGACACAAACTAACAGCTGGGAAGTGCTGAAGCTCCAGCTCCACTGTCTGTCTGGGCTGGAGATACATTTCAGTGGGAGTTTCTACGACTCGAACAGATTCATCTTTAACTCTGAGAGAAACGTGAAGGAGATCCAGGCACTAACAGGTTCTCTGGGTTCGGTTCCTGGTTCAAGATCTAATGTTAGTTAAAAACCTTATGTAGTAAAAATAGCAAAAAAAAGTATATAACAATATATAAAACGTATATATAAACATATGGCCATTAAAATAAAATATTATATAAAATTGCTCGTTTGGCTAAAAATGGATGAACAACATAATCTGGTAGAAACCACTAAAAACTCCATTTCTCAAGTGTTGAATTTAGAATGAAAGCATTTGAACCTAAATTGTATGATTTAACAGTGTAAATAACAAGAAATTTAAAAATGTAGTTTTCATAGGTTTCAAATGGCCAAAAGCTGAATGTATAGTAAAAATGAGGAGAGCCAGAGGGTTAAGAAGTGCTTATCTTGTCCCACTTAGAACAGAAATTGTTTGAGTAAATTGACGCTTTTATGGTTATCTACTTAGGAAAAAAAAACATTTGATTGTGCTTTGTTACTATTGCTGAATAACATTTTGGACAAAAAGCATTTATTTTTAAATTTTTTAGTTTATACCTTAAACAAACTACTTACAAATCTTTAAATGAGTGTTTAAGAGTGTTTTAATGTGAAAGAGTTGGTTTAGACTGGACATCTGCATTAAGGCTACTTGAATGTAAACATGTTATTTTTTTAAATTATGTTAAAACGTTAATATCATGATATGATAGACATTAAGTTCCACATGCCCACTCTAAATTGAACAAGACTCTAAAACAAAACCCACTGTCACAGCTGTCATGTTGCTGTACTTTTCCCCAATGAGTACAGAGGCAGGCTTCCATGACTGTGGTTTCTTTATTATTTCAAACAAACCTGGCTTGAGGGCCGATACAGGCATAAAGAGAAAGGCAGGAGTGGTACAAAGGGTAACAGCAATGCATTGGACAGCTTCCCAGTTCACCCTTCTCGTCGTTCCCCCACACAGTCCAGGTCCAGGCTGGTTCCCTCCAGCCTACACGACATGGGTGAGAACCTCGGAACCCTGTCCTGGTCCAGTGGTCTGGGTCCCTTTGTGAGGAATTCCTCTGTGGACGTGGAGGCCGTGCCACCACCAGGGAGACCCTCGGCCGGCAAGGTGCTCTTTGTCCCAAAGTTCGGGCTCTCTTTCCCGAGCCCTCTTGAGCATCCTGCTGCGATTCTCCCCACAAGCCCTCTGGTGCACTCTGGTGCGAGACCCTCTCCGTGGGCCTCCTCCTGCCTCTCCTTGAGCCCTGTCGAGCATGCTGGCATGTAGGCCCCTTCTCGGGCCTTCTCCTGGCTCTCCTCGAGCCCTATCGAGCATGCTTGCTCCTTACTGCCGCTAGTGGGTCTCTCTTTCTCTGCAGCCCCACTATCTCCCTCACTAGCGAACCCCTTAACCCCCCGAAGCCTCACCCCTGCCCTCACAGACCCATGTACGCCCCCCTAAAAAATGTATGGGAGGATTTCCCTCCACTGGAGGCGATGGTCCCCCATTAACAGTCTCCCCTGAATTCTCACTGAGCCTGTCTCTGGGGCCTATGCTGTTCTCGGACCTGCTGTTTGGGCCTATTGTGGCAACAGCACTCGCTAATCTCCTACGCGGGCTGGGAGTGAGGCTCACAGCACCCATTGAGGGCGAGCCTCTTGGGGCGAGTTGGGGACGAGCCGGAGTGGTGAATCGCTGGAGGAAGCCTCAGACTTCCCACGTGAACCTCCACGCCTCCGTCGAACCGCGGATCTCCCATCTCGCCTGTATGCGAGCCTGTATGGGAGCAAGTCGGAGATGTGGGGATCCACAATGTGCTCTGGATCCAGGATTGGGGATCCGTCGATGCACCCGTTCCCCCAGCAGCACAGGTCCTTGTCCCTGTCCTCCGACTCTCCACCGTTCAACAACTCTCGGATTGTCCACCGACTTCGCCTCGTCGGCTCTTCCTCGAACTATGTCCAGCTTGCCTCACTCCAGCGTTCCTCATGCAGCAGGGCTGCAGACCCGACCCCTAGGACCAGGTCCTTCGGGGCGGAGCTCCAGCCTGTGGGCTCGTAGCACGATGTGCCTCTTTGGTTATGGTCGGTCCATCTGTCACGGCTGTCACGGTTGTCACGTCGCCGTGCTTTTCTCAACGAGTACAGAGGCAGGCTTCCATGACTGTGGTTTCTTTATTATTTCAAACAGAAAACAAACCTGGCTCGAAGGCCGATACAGGCATAAAGAGAAAGGCAGGAGCGGTACAAAGGGTAACAGCAACGCAAATGGCGCTAATTGTGAAGATGGACCGACAACTACGGTCCACATAACTGGAACTTAAATACATGACAGACTCAGACAGAAACCAATCACAAAACATAATCACTTCAACTAAACACAAGACACCTGAAACCGGGACACAAGACACAAACATCCACAAAAGTCAAAATAAAATCCCCATAACAAAACCAAAACAGTGACCTCTACCGGCCACTGGCCGAGACATGACCCACTGTTTAGTTTCCTCCTGTTATAAACATTTATAACATTATAACATAATATACTGAGGTGGTGCTGTGAAATTTTCCCAATATTCCCACAACTGTTGCCATAATATTACTCTTGATACAGAAAAGTTTACTGACTCCAGAAACTTGGGTCAGTAAAGTTTCGGGGTCAGTAAAGTTTCCTGATTCTGATTTTGCTGTTTAGTGTTGATCACAGAACACAACTTGTAAGAACTGTTCACACATTAAACAAACATATTTTAATAAGAGATTAATATTAATGTATAAATAGATATAGTTAGAAATCTTTGGTGGTCAGAATATGCCAGATTTCCATATCTGCTGTGACAGTTAAAGGCAAAGTGAACTTTATCGTCATCTTGACTATATCCAGGATACAGAGAGATGAAATGGTGAAGCTCAGTTTACACAGTGTATATATAGTGCAACAGACACAACACACTGTGAAACAAAACAGTGGTAAAAGTGAAATTTAACCTGAGCATGTGAACATGCTCTCTGTGCATTATATATAAATATAAGTAAAATAAAAAATGTGCGATATGTTTGACCAGTATAACTAGCGTTGCCAGTATAACAGTATAGCCAGTGTAAACAATATAGCCAGTATAAATAGCATGGATGGATTTAAGGTTTGTGTGTGAATTTCAGTCTGTGTGTATCTGATAAAGTGTGTGTGTAAGTGTGAATTGTCATTGTAAACAGTTTGTGTGTGTGGGGGGGGCAGTGAGGAGTGAAATTCTGTATGAAATGTAACATGTTTATAAAGCTGTTATAACTATGAGTGTGTGGATTGTGGCCTCAATGCCCTTCTTACCTCCATCTGCTTCACAGACTCTTTACAGTAATTAGAATTATTAGAATTATCCACGTTTTACTGACAAACACACAAATGCACATTTAGATATCTAAATGTAGGGGGCGGGGGTTGATAGCAATAAGCCTCATTGAGTGGAATAACGCGAGACCTTTCTGTTTCCGAGTACAGGTGCTTGCACCTCCCCCTGCCTGAATGGGGGTCAGTGTGTTTATCCAGATTCCTGCAACTGTTCGTTATACCAGGCCACTGGATCACACTGCCAAACAGGTACTAACATATAAAACCATAGTCTCACCTTCTACCATTCTGCACCTTCTCAGAGACGTAACGTGAACTTAATGGAAAAACTCACTTCGAAAACACACTCAATTTAAACAATTGTTTTCTGAGACTTAATTAATAGTACATCTGTATTTTATTCGAAATAAAACAACATACACTAGTATCAATGTCTGATACTGCTTTGACTTTGAAGCTTTGAAAATATCTGCTAAGCGTCGGAACACTAGATAATATGTGGATTTCTGAATCTTCAGTCCCTAATTCAGGCCTGGAGAGGGAGATGACGTGTCG
Source organism: Hemigrammopetersius urotaenia (assembly GCA_037974485.1). Classification (NCBI taxonomy): domain Eukaryota; kingdom Metazoa; phylum Chordata; class Actinopteri; order Characiformes; family Alestidae; genus Hemigrammopetersius; species Hemigrammopetersius urotaenia. The sequence goes on along the minus strand of JBBPDC010006254.1, from coordinate 2,763 downwards.
CTCATGGGGCCAATACAATTACGAGACCTTTGATGGTCTTTACTACTACTTCCCTGGCAAGTGCAGCTACACACTCATGAAAGACTGTGAGGAAAACACACACTCAAGTGTGTTCATACAGGTACATTAACAATGAACAAATACTGCTATTCGGTTTTTCTTTATGATGATGTTTCACTTATAATACACTATGTATGTGTTATAGCTTTTACATTATACTGTTTATATTATAGTTTTTATATTATACTGTTATACTGTATAGTTTTATTTCTATGCTGCTTCTTTCTTCCTCTCTTGTTCTGTCCGTTTTGCTGCTGTAACTATACAATCGTATCATGTTGTATTGTATCACATTGTATTGTATCATATTGTATCGTATCGTATCATATCGTATCATATTGTATCGCATCGTATCGCATCATATCATATCGTATTGTATCGTATCGTATTGTACTGTATTGTATTGCATCATATTGTACTGCATCATATTATACCGTATTGTATCATATTGTATCATATCGTATTGTATCATATCGTATCACATCATATCGTGTCACATTGTATTGTATTGTATCGAATCGTATCTTCTCTTATCCTGGTATTTTCAACAATCTGTGTCTGGTTTGAATTCTAGTAGCAAACTGTAATTTGGGGTAAATGGGTTGAAGTGGTCAGTGTGAGTGTGTGTGTGTGTGTGTTGCATTGTGTAACTTTCGCCTGGGAAGATATTTGTTGGCCAGCTTAGAGAAAGTGATCTCATTATTACAGTCATTTATGTCCATTCCAGTTTAATACAGTAATTACGGGCCGGGCCAAGACAGCGTCGGCTTTGTTCTCAGGGATGCACTGATGGGAATCCAGAGGAGCGAAGCTGCCTTGGCCTGGGCTTTCTGTGGGCCATTTGCTTAAGTGCCAATATCATTTGTCAATGAATCAAAGGAATGGCCGACAGTTATTCAGAGCTCTGAGGCTGCCAGCCTGGTGACTTTAATCACTAGACTATGATGGCTGGAGTTGGGATTTAGCTGCACTTATGTGCTGTTCTGCTTCACGTATGCATTGGTGTTCCCCTCCTACACTAATGCAGCTCTGATACTCCTTGTCTGTCTCGTCTCTCTTGTCTCCGTCCCTCTCGATGGGCTCTGCAGGTACATAACGATCCAGAATGCACTTCCCTTCCATATTACTGCACGCGCTCAGTCAGCCTTTTCCTGCCGTGGGAAGGCGAGATTAGGTTACAGAACTTCAACGTCACCTTCAAAGGTCAAAGGTAATGAATACTCACGCATACCAAACTTTCCATTACTCATATACCAAACTGCTGAATTTCCCAGAACGTGAGCTTGAGAGCCTGAGCGTATATATGACTCTTCTGGTATGTTTCGTAAATCTTAGCATCTCCAGTTTCTGGAGGTTTGATATATTGGAACAGAACGCACCAGTAATGCCCTTCACTAAATAATAATGGTTCTTGTACAGTATTGTCATTTTGGCTTTAGAAACACAGGACAGCAGCTTTCCTGCTTTCTAGAACAGCGTTAAGTTCTGGAGTATCATGCTTCACTGTCCAGCAGTCTCACGTACAAATCTGAGAGAAAGAGAAGAGTATCTCCTGGAAACCGATAGTAAACTTGCTGTAGCAGGAATTTGGTGCAGCAGGTGGGCTGGAGGTTAGGGGGGTCGCCCTGAGATCAGAAGATTGTGGGTTTGAATCCCTGTATTGCTGGTGTCACCACCGAGGTTCCCTTGAGTAAGGTGCTGCTCCCTGGGCACCACTTGGTGAATGGGTTAAATACAGACAGAGAATTTCACACTGTATGCTCATGAGGGGCCACTTTACTGCTATTTGGGGTTTAGTCAAGGCCCCTTATGGCTCTTTTCCACCGACACAAGGAACCACGCTGTACTGACAACAAACGTTTTTCCAATCAAAGTAAAGAGACACGAAGCCGAGCTGCTGGAAAGAGGCTGCTCGCATTCTAAGGATTAAATACAGATCAGAATTCATACATCACTGACACCGACATACGCTTGAATACATTTACTTGAACCTATTAGGGATGTGATTATAACCTGATTAGATGTATCCGGTGTTACTGAGTAGAGATAAGGTATATGCAATTTTAAGTGTAGATATTTGTATATTGATGTTTTCATTCTTCCTGTAGTGTGAAGCTACCGCATAACATCCATGAGATTGAGCTGGAGCGGATCGCTGACTATATCCTGGTGTCGCAGCCTCAGGGTTTCACGCTGGCATGGCACGGACTAAACGGCTCCATCTACATTAAGATGAGTCCAGAGTTTGTGGGCCGGACCTGCGGACTGTGCGGCAACTTCAACGCAGACGTCCAAGACGATCTGAAGACTAGCTATGGCAAGTTTCATTCCCACATCAACCTAAAACAAACGTGCATTTACCCGAAGTACAACACGGGCCGTTATTCCTATCAGTTACTGGGTGGACTGTCCAGAAATCTCACCCTCAAATCCATCAACATTTCCTATTTTCCTAAACAAACAGAAAGACTAACTGCAGCTGCAGCACTGATTGTTGTTTATGGTGTTTGATGGTTAACTGTTGCTGTGTGTTCCTGTGAAAACAAATATAGCCTTTATATATGTTGTATTCAAACTAGGGCTGTCAGTAGATTAAAATATTTAATCGCGATTAATCTCATGTTTGCATAGTTAACTCGCGATTAATCGCACCTTTAAGTCTGTACTAAATATACTGTTTATAATACTCTTATCAACAGAGGA
>JBBPDC010006236.1:0-12500 GCA_037974485.1 Hemigrammopetersius urotaenia | reverse complement strand
ATAACACAACATAAATGTAATTACACAAAATAACACAACACAAAATAACACAACACAACACAATATATCATAACATACCATAATAGACCATAATATAAAATGTTTAGTTCCCCTTTAGTTTCTTACGTTTATAAATTAAAAAGGAGCGGACTTTTATTCTGTCGCGTCATTGTAAAATAGATTTTTTGGTGTTTTGTTGATTGTTGAATATGTATGATTTAAAAAAAACAATTTCAAATTAGACAAAAAAATCTAAATAAAATACATAATTTAAAAAAGTCTGAGGGGTAACGTCAGAGGAGGAAACGTCGCAGCTATAAGAGAATAAAAGTCCCTGACCGTGGGAGCAGTGGGGAGCTGTGGATCTGGGTCTGGGTCTGGTGCTGGTTTTGTTTTTCCTCTGATCGTGTTGAGGCGCGTGCTGTGTGGAGGTGATGGCCCCCCTGCTGCGCGGCGCGAGGCTGTGGCGGGTGACAGGTGCTCCGCGGCTGGTCCGGAGTCAGTCCAGCAGACCCGCCACCGAACCGGACCTCCTGCACCGCAGCCTCGTCCCCAGCATGCACTTCCAGAAGAGCCTGCCGAGGTGAGGGGGTGTTCTGCAGGTTCTGTTGTCCGAACTCCCCGGGTCCACCTTAAACACTCTGGACTGGAACACGGAGCTCCTGCAGAATTTAAGGTGGACCGGAAAAGTTCTTGTACTGGTTTTGTTTTGGGTTAATAAAACAGCGAACACCCCGAACCGCCCTTTTCAGGAAAGGCATTTAAATAAATATAAATAAACAATTGACAGTAAATCTACGGTCCTGTAGAAAGAAGTGGGTGAAAGTTCACGGGGTGAAGGGCAGGGGGCGGGGCTACGGTACAATAAAAGACATTACAGTAAAAGTTCACTCTTTACATCCTTTATTTAATTTACACTTAAATCCAGCCTTTTATTTCAGCCTTTATTTTTTGTATTGTTCTTGTCTCTGCAGTCGAAACATGCTGCACAGCGCAATAGATATAGATCTAGATCAGGGGTGGGCAAACCTGTCCAGAAAGGGCGGCTGTGGGTGCAGGTTTTCATTCTAACCAAGCAGGAAGCACACCTGATTCCACCTCTGTAATCAGTTGGTCTTGGTTTTCAGTTACTCAGGTCTGGCTTCTTCTTGGTTGGAAAGAAAACCTGCACCCACAGCTGCCCTTTCTGGACAGGTTTGCCCACCCCTGATCTAGATAGATAGTCACATGATTTGCTGTGTTGATTTCTTTTACAGAAACACTAAAATATGTCTCCTCATTATGTCTTTATTTTTGTTTGTGTAGTATACATAAAATAAAACAGAAAAACGTGTTTTACTTTTTCCCTGTTCAAACTCAGTGAATAGACAATGAGTGTGTCTCTGGGGGGTCAGGTGAGGTCAAGGATGCAGGTTGAATGTTTGGGTGTTGTTTTTGTTTAGATTACCGGTTCCTAAACTGGAGGACACGGTTCAGAGGTACCTGGCAGCTCAGAGGCCCCTCCTGACGGATGAAGCCTTCAGGTAATGGAAGCTCCTCGCTGACACTCAGACACTCTGCGGATTAAACTGAAGTCTGATATTAAAGTGTGTGAAACTCTCTGCAGTCACACTGAGCGGCTCGTCCGGGAATTCCAGAACGGTGCCGGAAAACAGTTACACCAAGAACTAGTGGCACAAGATAAACGCAATAAACACACCAGCTACATCTCAGGTGAGAACAGAAATGCAAGTTCTGCATTTTTATTAAAATAATCAGCAGATATGCACATATATGAATGTGCAAATAATCAGTACAGACACTAGACTGAGACTGGCCTCTCCAGCTTCTTACCGGAATCTTCTGTTCCACCTTCAGTGATTCTGTAACCGAAGCACCTTTTACATTGGACAGGAAGGTTTAAAGCACTTGCCTTTAAATAACTGCCTTTTTTTCCAGCTCCATGGTTTGACATGTACCTGTCTGCCCGAGAGTCTGTGGTCTTGAACTTCAACCCCTTCATGTCCTTTAACCCTGACCCCAAACCTGCGTACAATGACCAGCTGGTTCGGGCCACCAACATGGTTTGCTCTGCAGTGCGGTTTATGAAGACCCTCCGCGCTGGTCTTCTGGAGCCGGAGGTGTTTCACCTGAATCCAGCTAAGAGCAACACAGATTCCTTCAAGAGGCTCATTCGATGGGTGCCTTCCTCCCTCTCCTGGTATGGAGCCTACATGGTGAACGCATATCCGCTGGACATGTCTCAGTACTTCCGTCTCTTCAACTCCACGCGGATCCCCAGACCCCAGCGAGACGAGCTCTTCACTGACCAGAAAGGACGCCACCTGCTGGTCATGAGGCGAGGGAACATGTACGTGTTCGATGCGGTGGATAGAGACGGAAACCTGGTGAAGCCGGCAGAGATCCTGTCGTATCTCCGGTACATCCTGGCTGACCCAGCACCTGCTCCAGCATTTCCCCTGGGCTTTCTGACCAGCGAGAACCGGGACGTCTGGGCAGGCCTTCGAGAGAAGCTTGTGGAGGCCGGGAACGGAGAGGCTCTAGGGCTTGTGGACAGCGCCCTCTTCTGCCTGTGTCTGGATGAGGAGGAGATGCGCGACTACATACACATCTCCCACAACATGCTTTACGGGGACGGCTGCAACCGCTGGTATGACAAGTCCTTCAGCATCATCCTGACCAAGGACGGACAGGCTGCCATAAACTTCGAGCACTCCTGGGGCGATGGCGTGGCTGTCCTGCGTTTCCAGAACGAGGTCTTCAAAGACACCACGGAGAAACCGCTGGTGGGGCCTGACACTCAGCCCGCCGCCGTGGACTCGGCCGCCACTGTACGGCGGCTGGACTTCAGACTGAACTCTGAACTGCAGCACGGAATAATGAAAGCCAAAGAGAACTTCCACGCTGCCGTCTCAAAACTCACCATTGATGCCATGGAGTTCAAGCAAGGTGGGAAAGAGCAGCTGAAGAAGAAGAAGCTCAGCCCTGACGCCATTGCACAGCTGGCATTTCAGATGGGTTTCCTGCGTCAGTATGGACAGACCGTCGCCACCTACGAGTCCTGCAGCACCGCCGCCTTCAAACACGGCCGCACGGAGACCATCCGTCCCGCCAGCATCCACACGAAGCGCTGCGCCCAGGCCTTCGTCCAGCAACCGGAGCAGCACAACGTGGAGCAGCTTCAGGGCCTTCTGGACGCCTGCTCCAAATACCATGGGCAGCTCACCAAAGAGGCTGCCATGGGTGACTATCACAGCTTCTTTTTCTGTAACAACTACCAATCCAACTTTTTAAAAGTCAATAATCCAGTGTGTGTGTTCAGAGCGTGTTTGGTGGGAAACGATTGGTGGTAGAGACCCAGTGCAGGTGAATGGAACCTGACGTCTCCAACACAAATCCAGTGGAGCGATAGATTATATGGATGGTGATGATGGTAAAATAATGAATCTGGGATTATTTTTCCTTGCGACCCCCTGGATGTATCCCTCCACTGTTTAGTTTTAGGACCAAAATCTTCTCGAAACACATTTGATGGAGTAACCTTCTGTGTGGGATATTGTAGAGACAGATGGTTCCATTCACCTCCACAGAAACACTGAATTATGGTGGAATTTCTCTGTTGCGTGTTTTTTTTTCCACACATTCCTTTATTTTCCAGGACAAGGATTTGACCGACACCTTTTTGCGCTGCGTTACCTGGCCAACTCTAAAGGTGAGGCTCTGCCCGCTCTGTACCAGGACCCAGCGTACGCAGCCATAAACCACAACATCCTCTCCACCAGCACCCTGACCAGCCCCGCCGTCAGCCTGGGGGGCTTCGCTCCTGTGGTTCCTGATGGCTTTGGCGTGGGATATGGTGTCCATGACGACTGGATCGGGTGCAACGTGTCCAGCTACCCGTCCAGAAACGTCCACGAATTCCTTCGATGTGTCCACAAGTCCCTTGAGGACATTTTTGCGGTGATAGAAGGAAAACCACTTAAATCCAGTTAAATTTTCTTCAGGGAGGAGAATCCCTCACTGAGACTTTTAGGACTTTAAGCAACGACGGCTACAAAATACAATTAACGCCCCCCTGCTGTTTTGATCACGTGCAAGGAGCTCCAGTACCATTGAACGGTCCGTCTGCTGCCGACTCCAAAAAGAGAAGTTTAGTAGAGTTAGTCACGTTTTCGTATGTTTAATTATTAAACAACTTTATTCAGTTAATTCTGTGCAGATTGTTGGACGCTTTAGTGGATTTTCACATTTTTCTGAGTGTCGCTGGGTGAGCAAAGCAGCGAAGCCGTTGGAGCAGGGCCGATGCTTAGTAACCAGGATGGTTTCGTGTTGCTGTAGGCGCCGATGCTGATAGTCTGTTTTAAGGGACTTAAATGATAATGATTAGCAGAGCTCTCATTTGCTGTTAAAGGTTTACTGTGAATCATCTGCAGTTGCACTGTTAGGTTAATGATGTCCAATAACTGAATGTAACGTGGGCAAAATGGGTTTTCATATGGAACTCTTTTATAAATGAGTATTGCCTCCTAATCTTCAAGGGCAACCTATTTAAAAGAAGCTGGAAAACCATCACATTCACCCACAACAGTTTAGCTTTGTCCGCTCTAAAATTAAAAGAAATTATTCTGCTGGTCTAAATTGCTGAATCATGGTCTTCTCTCTCTGGACCTCCGCATGATCATGGTGGATCTGTGAAGCCACACTGAGAGGCTTTTTTTGGTCCACTTTTCTTGGTGAATGAGGCACAAGCAGCCAATCAGAACAGAGCTCATTTAAAAATACACAGTAATAGCTTGTTTAATTTTAATGAAAAGCTAGAAAAAACACAGATGTTCAGAAACAGGCCCCAGATAAAGGAAAATGTATGGATGGGCACAACATATTTCAGTAGTATTTAAGTAGAATTTAGATAAAGTGTGATTTGGAATTGTAGCATTGAGAACAATATTGATATTCTGGAATCTATGGTCTATAACTCTGTGTGTGTGCTTTCACTGACTGCAGTTTAAGTAGCAGCAGCCTGTTCAGATCCCTCACAGAGGCCTCATGTTCAGTCACTTCAGACTACAGTATAATTTAATCTCTTAATGACAAAAGGGGGTTAGAGATGATCAGCAGATGAGCACAGGAGAACGAGTATCTTCCATTTATAATTACCTTAAACATCTTTGCTGAGATTTTATTTGAGCAGCGTGTCTGTGCCTGTTGTTACATCACTGTAATGCCTTTGTTGATTTTAACACAAACAGTTCAAAATGTCTGATTGTACATTAGTGTTTTGCTGATAAGGTGAGGTGTTTGGGTCCTGCAGGACGGTGTGTGATCATCTTGTGACCTACATACCATTAAAACTCAATAAACTGGGTTGTGGTGCTCGGTTCCAGCCATCAGACTGATTCTTTTGAATTCCTGTTTTTAAAGGATAATTGTGACACCAATCAATACAATCAATCATTTATTTAGAAAAAAGAAACAGCAGATAAATCAAATTTACAATGATTAAACAAACTAAAACACCACACAGTAAACACCTTCCACCTTAGATAGGCTTGATCTTGAAGTGGAGCCCAATGAGACTGAAAACGAGACACTTGAGGTCCTGCACCAGGTAGTAGAACACTCTAAGGCCCTCCGGGTCCCTGAGGAGAAACAGAACTTTAAGCCTAAGGTAAAAAAAAAAAAAAAAAGGCTACAGCTGGGGTCTAAATTATATTATCAACGTTCAAGACCCCACTGTACATTACAGCAGTGGCACCTGATCAATACTGAAATGCAGGACAGGCTGTTATTCAACACCGAGCGAAGTTTACAGTAAAGCGCTGATCATTCATTGTGTTCATGTGTTATGAAATCCAGCATCATCCAGTCTTCTCTGTGGACCGTTTAATCTTTGGCCATATTTTGGTCACCCTTTTCTGTATCAGGGAGGATACTGGCCACTTTTGGAGCATTTTCAGTAGATCTAGAGTTCTTGCGCCCCTGTTTCGGACAGAGTTGCACTTACTTGGACTGGTTGACGTCGATCAGAGACCCGATTTTGGAGGTGGTAAATGAGATGTGCTCATCACCGATGACGATCTCCAGCTCCTAAAAAGAAAACAACAAAGTGAAACTCCCGATGCCTTGGACGCCTGCACACAATCACAGCGTTCAGAAGACTGGAATTATTCAGGCTGATCAATCACATGGGGTCCTAAGCAGTGTGCGGACAAAATTATGAATGAAATTCTGACAGAATCGTTTAAATTCAACACTGAGTAACAGCTGTTAGCTTTAGGCTACTGCTAATGTTTTTACACCCAAGATGTGCCTGACTGACTAAGAATGATTCTGTGTGAACGTGTGTGAGAAGTAACAGCAAAGTGATTTCATCCTGGTTCGGTTTAAGATACTAAGTAATAATGGATGATCAGTAATTCCAAGTGTTTTTCTCCCTCACCAACAGATCAGTGTTTTTTTTTTCAGTCTGCTGCAGCTCCTGTCTCTAACAATATTCCTTTTATACAAAATGTTACACATTTCTGTACAAAATTTTATCCCAGGAGAAAATCATTTTCACTGCTTACAAACAAAACTGATCTGCAACCTTTTCTGTGTTTTTGGTCTGTTTGTGAACTTTGTGGGCCCTCACACACACGGTTCCACTCTTCAAACAGGGACCCACTTTTACACACTGCTTTGTCCAGTCAGGTTTCATTTATATTTATGGAACTTTTGATTTGCTTTGGGTTCTGCTGAGGGACTGATAGTTAATCAGCAACCCATCCGGAGCCCGAGTCCCTAACCCACTGGTACACTCACCTGTCGCCCGACCCGATCTGGGGGCGGCCACAGCGCATCGTCCTCCTTGGTGATCTCGCTATCGTCGATGATCCTTTTCAGCTCCTCCATCACACTCTTGTGAACGTACGCCTGGGAGAAGAGAAATGTTCTCCTGAAATTGTTCTCGTAAAGAGGAATTATATTTATTTATCTTACACTTAAAATGTTTTTTTTTTACCTCTTTTCTGATCATGACGTCGTTTTTGTAGTTGCTGTTGTTGGCATATCTTAACTTCCCTGGATACAAAAAACACAAGCGAGACAAACATTAATAGTGAATCACAAGCACAGCTGGGCAGCTAGGATCTCACTAAATTAAAAAAACTACAGTTGCCGTTCTCAGGGTCGCCATGACGAGATGGCTCTCTGTGGTACTGAACCCTCTCTAACTCTCTAAACTTTCTAACATTATCACCAACTCTTCCTCTACCTCCAACCCTTTCTCTCGAACCCCAAAAACTTCTGTCTACCCCTCCAACCCCCTTATACTCTCTCCAACTCCTCTCTATCCCCCTCGCCCCGGTTCGGCCGCCCCGCCGCGGGGAGACTGGAGTTTACAGGTATTTTAGTGTAGTCTGGTGTATTTGCCAGGTTGATATAAACACTACGAGCAGAGATTGTGTTATCATCATACTATAATAACCCGGGATCATTCACAGCGCAGGCTCTGAGCTAGCCTAAAGCTAAGCTAGGCTAACCCCGCGCGTTCCTCACCGTCCGGCCGGAACTCGAACTCCAGGAATTCGTGCCCGAACTTCCCCTTATGACCCACATAGTACCGCAGGTAGAAATCACTGCTAGACATTACAGCTCCGGGGAGTATTATACTATTACACACACTTTCTCTCCTCACACGCTCCAAACACTCCTCACAGGCACTCTATACACACACAATCCACACTCCAGTACCTCTTCCGCTCACACACCCGCCCCTTCCGCTCTACCTGCAGATGCAAACGCCGCCAGGGGGCGCTGTAACCCTAATACTACACACCCACTCACATACTCTACATATACAAACACATAAACACATACTCCACATTCACACGCTCTTGTTTATTATTATTAATCCATTGAGATGAGAATTCTTATTTGCGAGGGAGACCTGTCCAAGGTAGCAGCCACACAAAATCATAAGAGACAACCATAAAACACAAAATGACAAATGCTCAATCACAAGCAAAACAATGACATTCATCCCTCACTGCATTCTCTACGATATTCCTGAATTCATTTATAGATACAATTGTTTTTTTAAGATACACACTATACACACATACTCAACATATACACTATACACACATACTCTACACACACACACTGTACACACACACAAATACTCAACACACTACACACACACACACACACACACACACACACCTTAACATCATGTTTCTGTTGCTGCTCTTAAAACGTGGATTACACAGATCCTCAGCAGCTTCTACAGCTGCATTGTGAGGAGCACACTGACCCGCTGCATCACTGCAAGGTACGGCAGCTCTACTGCTAAGGACCGCAAACATTACATTACATTTACATTAACGGCATTTATCAGACGCTTTTATCCAAAGCGACTTCCATTCCCTACCTACCTACAGTCTCTCCCTGGAGCAACTTGGGGTTAAGGGTCTTGCTCAGGAACCCAGTGGTGGTGTGCTGAAGGTAGGATTCGAACCCATGACCTCTTGGTCTAGAGGCAAGTATCCTACCCACTACGCCGCCACCACCCAAACGCCTGCAGAGAGTGAGAACGACTGTGGAGAAGATCATCAGGACTCCGCTGCCTCTCTGCAGAGCATCTACCACCACAGAGCTGCCTCCTTCCTCAGACCCCCCAACACGGACTGTTGACACACTCCTGCCCTCGGGACGAAGGTTCAGAAGTGAAATCTAGAACCTTTCAACTCAACAACTCCTTCCCCATCGCCATCAAACTCCTGAACAGCTGACCTGCCTCAGACTGTCATTTTGCACATTAAGCTAATTTTGCACATTAAGCTCCTTTGCACATTCCCTTCATCTACCTCATACTCTAATTTTCTGCCCCTTTGCACATATTTTCATTTTGCAAATGCACATCACACTTAAGTCCTCACTAACTTGTTTAACTGATTTTATTTATTTTTTATTTTTTATTTAAAACAGCAACGAAATTATTTAATTCTCCTGTACACCAAAGAAAGAATTTCATTTTTGAATTTTGAATCTTGCTCTCAACAGACTGACGACTTGCCCAGAACGAAAACGTTTCAGTGGTGCTAGAAACACTCAGACAGTATAATAAGTGAATAATAGCTCAACAGGGAAAAAATGAATGTGCTTTATTTCCAACAAGGAGCAATTAAAGTCTGTCTTGCGGGAGTTTACGGGATACCTCAAGAATACAGAGGGACAGAGGAGGGACTCCAGAAGAGGGAGTTCGTTCCACCACTGGGGGGCCGAGACTGAGAAGAGTCTTGATGCGGGTCTCCCTCTTCTTCTGAGCAGCAGAGGCTCAGGAAGAGCCGTGCTTGAAGCCCTGAGAGGACGAGAAGTGGCGCTGCTTGATCAGAGCTGATAAATTTGGAAGTTTTTGTCCTTGGAGGCGAGTGTTAAGTGTTTGAACTGAACGCAAGCGCCACAGGGAACCAGTGAAGGTTCTGTAGAAGTGCAGAGTGAGAGTTTAAGAAGATTGAAGACTGACCTCAAAGCTGCGTTCTGAATCAACTGAAGTGTCTCGTTACCTTCAGTGGAAGTCTAGCCAGGGGAGAGTTGCAGTAGTCCAGTTTGGAGATGATCAGCGACTGGACGAGTAACCATGTGGCTTCAGTGGTGTAATCTTTTGATGTTGTAAAGAAGGATTAAAGTGTTCACAGCGTTGGGGCTGGGTGACACTGCCATAAATGACTTTTATCTTCCATGGACTTATATGTACCTTATTTTTGCTTAAAGTTTACACCAGGTATCAAATTTTAATGCTGTTTTCTTCTGTGAAATTCTTGAATCCTCTGCTTCTCACACCTTATTAATAGCATCATTTAAGGTGTGTTCACTAGAAATGGCAAACATTTTTAGGGTTTTTATTAGGGATGCACGGAATATTCGGCCACCGAAACTTTTCGTCCAATAATGACAACAAAAAAAATGCATTTTCAGTGCTTTCAGTGATGACGCAGTCAATACCCGCAAGCTGCAGCGCCAGACTGGATTAAAGTTAACATGTCTGCCTTGTGGTGCATTTCCATATATCTAAGAAAGACACGCAGAAAACCGTTTATAAAGTAAGCAATGCTGAAATTTCTAAAGGAGGTGCATCCACAAAGACTTTCTCAACGTCGGGATTAATTTATCATATAAAATCAAAACATCCCGATGGAGCCCAGAAGAGGCAAGACCCTTCCAGCACACCCACTCCGTCTGTTTCTGAAAAGGCAAGAAAGTTTTCCAATGATTCCAGTTAATATATGGCTGCCAGTCTATGTTTTAATACACTATTTTGTTAAAGGCCTACAGAGGATGTTTATTGTGTTCCTTCAGAATATTAAAATGCACTTGAATTCACTGGTTTTATGTGAGAAGATATTTAACTGTATAATATTTCAGCTATATTGCTTTAAGGCTATTCGTGAGTGGAGCCAAATAAAATATTTTACTTCAGTTTTTATTTTATATTGTGCATTGTGTGAATGCTAATTAAATATGTTTATAGTTTTGTATCATTTATTATTTTTTAATAATTTAATAATAATTTCTTTCAGTATTTTGGTTTTCAGCCAAGTGTTTCCTCATTTTTGGTTTTCAGTTTTGGCCAAATAAATAATTTCTGTGCATCCCTAGTTTTTATACGTTTAATTGACCAATAATTTTCTTTTCATTTTCAGTTTTCTTTAGTTTTTTTCTACCTGAATTAAACTGTAAATATGACAGCTCATATTCCAGAGACATTTAGGTGATTTCTGTTACAAACCTGCTTTCAAAACACCAGTATTTTATAATACATATATTTCTAGATTGTATACTGTAGATTTTATACTGTTCTCTTGGTTTAGTATTTTATTCTATGCTATTGCCTTCTTAATTTTTGCTGCTCTTCCTTTTGTTATGTCTACCATCTGTGGTGACGAAGCAAATTTATTTAAATGTATCTTATGTTGTTTAAGAAAATGTACAATAACATTTCTTAAAATATATATTGGGGACTGTGAAGAGCAAAAACCTCATAGTTTTCTAGGTCAGTTTATTACCAACCCTGTGCTGAAGGGGTGGGGTGGGGTGTTTGGGTTTAAAGAAGAGAAGATATTAAATGTGCAGGCCAGGGAAACACTGGCATACACCCTGAAACAGTGGACCATGAAATTACTGCTGGGGGGTCCCTGACCATCGGGTTTTTTTATCATTTTAGAGCATAAACATGAAATGTTGTGTCCTGTGTCCAAATAATTAATGCCTTTAAACTCTTGTGGGAGGAAAGTTTTTGTAGTCACTGGCCTGAGTGCCGATACCTAGACCATATATAGACCATATAACACTTCAGGGAGGCCACATTGTAAAACTGAGTCGACTGCGTCCTGAGGTCTGACCAGCCCTCTTAACGACCCAAAGCACTCAAACAACCCGACTTATGTGATAAAGCGCTGCAAAACTAAACCCAAGCTAATTAAAGACAGGCAAGGTGACGCATGTATCTCAGCAAAGAGAACATCAGACACAATCTTCTTCTTTTTAATGCTACATTATTGCTAGCTTTATTTACAACCAGGAGATCAGTCCATAAGGCCGAACATCGGGGGCAAAGCAACTCATACACGACACTTTACATATTAAATATGACCACACAAACACTGGGGTTGGTAAGAAGGAGGATCTTGGACAGTAAGAGATATCCTTAAAGTAAACACGCACGCGTCCGGCCCAGCTGGGTTAAACCGAGCGGACCGTTAGAACAGACGCGCTCCGCGGTCCTCATCAGACCCCGGAGGGGAGGTCAGTCACTGAGGAACGCCGAGGAGCCGTTCTGCTCCAGGTGGAGCTTCCTGTGGGGGAAGAAGTCGGCTCTGAGCAGCCGGTAGAAGTAGACGAGGATCATGGTGTTCAGGAGAGTGATGGTAAGGAGGAAGTAGTTGCTGTGGTCCAGCCAGGAGTAGTTGTTCAGGATGTACCAGGTGATGTAGAACTGGGCGCTGAGGCGGAAGGTGACGTAGGTGAAGAGGTTGAGGAGCTTGTTGGTGCGGTAGAGCTGCGAGGCCTGAGCTCCAGCCAGCTTTAGCAGCAGCCGCGCGTGGAGCGTCACGCTGTTCACCTCCACCAGCAGGGCGATGACCATCCCCGCCACATTCCGCCGCGTGTAGAGGGAATACAGGAAGCACCACAGCACCTGGTACGGAGACAGATTGGGAGAGAATCAGGTGAGTACTGTCTTACAATTAATAGTTTTTGTTGTTTGTTTTTTTTATTTACTTCTAATTTCCATTTTTTATTTACTTCTAATTTCCACTACTACTACTACTACTACTACTACTAAGAACTGCTGACAATATTTCTCCTCATTTCCAAAAATAAAATATTGCTCTTTAAAGCATCATTTTAAAGGAAACGACAAAACATCAGAATAAGAGAAATGCTGTGTCACGGCTGAGGGCCATGAATGGCCACCGTGTTTTGGTTAGGACTCTTATTTTGCCTTGTTTTGATTTGTGTCA
>JBBPDC010006207.1:0-13798 GCA_037974485.1 Hemigrammopetersius urotaenia | reverse complement strand
GAGAAACCAAAAGAGAAACAGGGGTAAACAGAAAACAATATCAGTGGCGCTAGCCCGCCACTGGCCAGACCGTGACACCAAGTTTGAATGACTGTGGGTGCAATTACTTTTGGGATATCTTTTTTTCTTCATTAAATAAAATGACCATTCAAAAGCTGATTTTGGGTTAAGTTTGCTCTGGTGTTTGTTAAGCTTGACTTCCGATCAGAAGGGCAACTCCCTAACCACCAGGCCAACAACTGCCCCAACTCAGTATATAAAACACATGAACACAAAAGCTGTATGTTGCTAATAGCATTATCATTACATTATTTCCTTGAAGAGATTGCTGTTTATGTTGGTTCTTGTTTAGACAACAGTTCCCCTGAGGATCCGCCCCATGACAGTTGTCAGGAACTAATGGCTTTGTCTGGAAGACAAAGCATTCTAATTACGAGAGAGTGATCTGAATTTTTTTCTCTGTTCAGTGGAGTGGAAAATCATTTGGCCTTGAAGATAATGAGGGGACCAAAACTAATTAAGAACAAATCTCACAACTGATTCACAATTTACCCTTTAATCTATAAACTATAAATTATTTTCTCGGAAAAGTTTTAGGCTTAGTAATTTGGAAGAAAAAACAAACTTTAATAGACGGTTGTGGAATATGTGCCAGTATTAAATAAAAAACTCAATTTGGCGGTGCGACCATTAAAAAGCAATACAGCCTACACATATTAATGCTGTAAATCACTGCTGTGTATTAAAATCTGAATTTTCATCAATAAAAACACAATATGGACATTAAATGCAATTTAAAGAAGGAGTGTTCTAACAAATTTAGATTCTGTTCATGACGTTACAAACAAGTATGTTTCAATTTGTTAAGCCAGTTTATAACTGTGAGAGCAATAGCTAAACTAAGCGATTTAATAATGGATTAACACCATGCAGTATCTTTTACCTGGTTTAATATTCAAGGGGTCAGTCTGATGGTGTTTTTATTTCTCTAGATGAGTTGTGTGTGAACAGGTTTCAAAATGAACTGATGAAATGTTAACAGAATAGGTTGTATCTTGATTAGTATTGATGGTATAACTCTAGAGGGAAATAAAGAACACAATAACAACTAGCACCCCAGGGATAAAACAGACAGACAGGACAAATTGTAAACATTTGCAGGTACACTTGAAAGGTGATATATAAAAAGATCAATCAATCAATTCAACCCACATCCTTACAGGGCACCTGGTGGCCTAGTGGTTAGGGCATTTACCCTGTCATCAGGAAGTCATGGGTTTCGATTCCTAAGACCGCTATGCACCTCTGAGGTACCCTGAGCAAGGTACTGTCCCCACACACTGCTCCAGGGGTGCCGTGTTTGTAGCTGCCCCCTGCTTCACTTGGTGAATGGGTTAAATGCAGAGGACGTTTTTCGTGCTGTTCACACTGTGTGGTGTGTTTGGGCATGTCCCAAACCTTGTGAAGTAGTGTGGCTGAAAACTGTTTGCATCAGTCACATGTAGGATCAATATCCCTCTTGAACTTGGATAATTTTACTTTGGCTGAATGAATTGTATAACAGTATGACAGAATATCACACAGACTAACAGTATGTCTAAGACAAAGAGATGAGGAATACATTCTTTTAATCGCTTTATGCCATATACCGTTTAATCTGGAATTCTTCCACAACCTCCTTCTATTTTTATTTTAAGGACTCTAAGACTGCCAGATTGTATTAAGTAGATTATAAATACACATATGGATTGTCTCCAATCTATTTTGCAATCAAGCACCGAATCCATAAGGGACTGAGGAGATTAGAGGGAAAGCATTTACAATGTGATACCACAAACCTCTAAAGTTATGTTTCTATAAAGGTGTGTTCTGGGGATGTTAGATTTCTTAATTTAGCTGCCCATTGTGTGGTAATGTCTCATTTTGACCATAGATCAAAAGCCTCATCCATCATTAGGGAAACAATATTCCTCGCCGCTGTTACGGTCAAGTAGGAAATGATGGTTAAATTGATTCCAATGTCTAAATTGAATTTTTACTACCTCACAGCAGTGTCTGGGGATAAATACAACACTCAAATCCATGATATGAATTTTAAACCAAACCAGTTTTTTGAGCATGGATCAGAGACAGTGGTCAGAATGTGTTGTATTTTAATCTGTTCTTGCGCAATAGAGAAAATATGGAATGCCTATTTGTTATTTGTTGTGTTTCAACCATGTAGTAATATATTTCTAGTCTGAGTATATTTTATTATATATTCAGGTATTTTAATCTGTATTGTTGTGAGTGTGCAGTCGTGATGTGAACAATTTCCTCCGGGATGAATAAAGTTCTCTGATTCTGATTCTGATGTAGCACATACATATGTTCAGTTTAAACTCAACAGGACAAAGTGCACATGGTTTAATCATGCAAAGGGACAGCATTTCAATTATTGAAAAACACACGAAAGCATTTAATAAACTGTGTACATTTCACATATCTGTGGTTTTGTTTTCCTCTTGTACCCTTTTTTTTTGTTGGAACCTGTTGTTTTTTCACACGCTCGTGTGTTGACCACTTTTGGGCTTGCAGCAGAAGATTATGTCAATTTAGTGGTTTTAAATAGCAGCTGATTTATGTAACACACATTTGATCTAATGAACAGGCCAAGAATATTCTAGTAAGCAGTCTTAGTAACGTGATGCAACATGATGCGCTTCAGTTCTGTTTGTAAGGGGAATTGTTCGTTTACTCTGACACAACATGAAAGTCAGACTTGCGTATGTTGAGGGTATGTTGCATATGTTATGACACTCATTTCATGCCAGTGTCTGTTATATTCCTACACAAGCACCTCGTTCTGCTTTATGAGTACAGGTTACTGATCACCTGAATAAAAATCACTGCTCTTGCAATGTGATCAGTTGGTAAAACACTACTAGCAGTACATCAATGGTAATGATTGCTATTTTGTGAGTGAACAAGAGATTTGTTATCTTAGAATGATCCAAGTTCTTTAAACATTTCTTTTATTTTTATATATTGTTATTTCCTTTAAAATTAGGCTTTAAAGAAGCCTCATTTTATTTGGAAATTGCAATAAATATTGTCTGTAGTTCTTAAAAATTACAGCAAAGCTTTTCAGTTCAATACTTGCACCTATAAAAGTTAAAACCTGAGAAACCGAATGTTTTCGCAATAGTCTCTTATTATATTCCTGGAGCCGTATGGGAGCAGCTCAAGAGCATTCGAGAACCCTTTTACAGAAACCTTTCATAGGAACACACAAAGACACTCTTGCACCTCCTCCCTCTCTTTCCAGCAGCCCTCATCAAATGGTCAGCGAGTGTGTGAGGCGGTTGCCTCCCTGCTACATTTGCTTGGTGGTTGTGAAATGTATTTGGGGCACAAAGCCTCTTGTGTTTACCCTCTCCTCCTCAGGCCCTGGGGTGGATGCCTCAGGCTGATCAGCAGAAGGAGAGCCGAGGGATGTCCTGGGCGAAAGGTTAAAGACGGATCGCCACATATCACAGCGCAGTGAAACTATTTCACAACAGCTGGAGGCAGCAGCTCAGGCACACACAAGGGTGCGCCAAATTTGGCTCCAAAGACACCCGCCCCCACCCCCCATGGAAACCAATAATGAGAAAGTGGCTGGCAATAATCCCCAGTTGTAGCACTGTGTGAATGTTTACTTTGTATGCAGGCCTCAGATAGAGTGTAGATTATGGTTGTCTCAATGCCTGCTGTATGATGTGTTTTGAACACCTGCTACCTTGCAAGAAGGTCCTGGGTTGGATTACCAGCCTGTGCAGCCTAATGTCCTTTCTGAATTTGCATGTCCTCTTCATGAAGGGTTCCACCCGGTACTCCGGTTTCCTCACACAGCCGTAAGTTTTACCTGTGAATGTGTGTACCAGTGTATCTGCCCTGTGATGGATCGACGACCTAATCAGGGTGTTACGCTGCCGACTTGTCCAGGGTATCTCTGTCTTTCACTCGGTGACCCCCCAGCACCCCCCCCCCCCACCTCACCTCACAACAAGAGGTTTGGATAATGGAATGGATGGATGAAATGTTTTGATGTTATTAACTGCAACATCAATTCATTTCTCCAGCACAAGTAATAATAAAAGCACCTGACCTTTTTTCTTACTCCCCTTAGATCGACTCGGATGATGTCATTACTCGAGATGAGCAGATCTTCCTCTTGGTCAGCGCACGGGCAAAATGTGAGAAGAGCATCCGTGCCCAGCTGAACACAGTACGAGGTATGTGGGCAACTAAGTGCCTTAAAAAGAAACCTAAGCCACTGGCATCCTGATCACCTCAGTCCTCAGCATATTGCAGGCCAAGAGAACCAATATTGCATGCTGTAGCACTTTTTTATGGTGTGTTATTGCATAATGGATTGTTTGAAATTGGAAATATTGGCCTTCTGACCCACTCTATAAACATAACATTTGATTTGAAATTATTAACTGAGGCTCACATTCCACTCATTAGGCATGAGGCACACATAGGCCAGTATGACGTAGGGGTAAACCTGTAATACCATGGTTTGAAGGTGATTTTTGCAACCCTAAGCATACACAGTAAGTAGGATGATATATTGAGTTCACATGTTTCAACCTCAAAACTTAATTTTGGAAACTTCAGAGTGGTTTTAAAAAACGAATCACAAAAATGTATTCTAGAATGTCTTTAGCCTTTATTCTATGATGTCTTTACAATTTTCAAACACACCCAGTGGCCTTGGCCATCCTGCAAGGTGTTTTCAGTTAAACGTCGTAACATCTGTTTAGCCTGACAGAAACGACTCGGCTGATGGAGCACAAAGGCTTCCTGCCTTTCCAAAAGCACCTCTGATCCAATTTCCTGGACACGACAGCATCCATAAATATTGTAAATGAAATGTCAGGGCATGTATTGATTAGGACACCCAGAATAGGATGCTTATCTCTAGTCAGGTTACTGTTCATGTACACACAGCATTGATCTTGATTGTACCAGCTCGTTTTGTTTTGTCACAGCGTAACTTTTCAGGTGGATCTATGAGAGCTGTCTCAGTTGATGCTTTTATCTTTGCATGAGGGATTTTCTTTATGGGGTTGTACTGATGTCCAGGATCTGTTTTGCCGCAGGATGGCTTTATGATGGTTTTATGAGTGTAAAGGCTATAAGAAGTCTATCCATATACATATAAAACAGTATTGATCATTTAATTATGATTGGATTTATTTTATTTAGGGCAAGTGATAAACTGACCTTTGTCACCTGGTAAATTCATGTGTCTGATCATGTTACAATTGAATCATTTTCATGAAAAAATGTGTGCTTTTCCCTCAAATCTCCCTTCAAAGTCTAGTGACTTTTGGCTAACTCTAAAGATCTTTTTTGCCGTCACATGAAGGTCTGCATCATCTTTACAAATTACTGCTTACATTATCTGGCAAAATGACATATCCTGGTTTATGATATTGTTATTTTTATTGTTATTTTTAATAAATAGAGTGGTTTATTTTTTATTATTATTATTACAAGAAATGTTACTATAACAATAATAACGTAAAGTGTCTCTAATGATTTAAATAGGCTTTACATGAAAATATGCTTTTTAATGACAGAACAGTGCTGTTGCATATGAACGGCTAAAGATAGGAAGTCTGTGTTTTGTACTGCTTTGTTTTTCAGAAGATAACTGTATGCCAGAGTGGGATGGAATTATCTGCTGGCCCAGAGGGAAACTCGGTCAGCTAGTGGCTGTGCTTTGCCCAGAGTACATTTACGACTTCAACCATCGAGGTACAAAGCCAATGCAAATAAGCAATCTAATACAATCATGCAGATTTAGACATTATACAACTCTTCGGAGGTTTTTCTATATTTTTGCTTTTTATTATGTTTAGAATAATAATTAATCCTATTTCAAAACTATGATATAACACCAGTGTTTCCCCTACCCTTAAATAAGCTGGGTGGGTCAACTGGTTAAACTCATGTGGTTTGCACTCACATTTTGACCAAAGTAAAATTCTTATTCTATTTTCAAATATAAATATGCACTATATTCAGACCCCAAGTCTGGCTTAGATCCAGCCACTAACATACCAGTGTTCTAGAGATATTTGGAATCACAACAGTCACAACAAAGTTGCTCCACTGTAATCATCCAAGCTGACTACAATACACATCTACTTTGACACTACGCCGTTTTACACAATACACAGTAAAAGTACTTTTCCTTGGTGGTTGTCTCTACACAGTGGCAAAATAAGACTGAATAAGTCAAATTCAGGAGAATCATGATTCATTTTGACTCATGTGTAATGAATTTTCGAAATGACTCTGTGTATTGCACTGCTTTTATATTAATAAGTAATTGCTTTTGTAGTTTAAGGATTTTTGATGTGATTTTTCCAGTGTCATAATGGTGTTTCAGGTCATGCATACCGTAAATGTAATGCAGCAGGGAACTGGGAGCAAGTGCCCAGCATCAATCGAACATGGGCCAATTACACAGAGTGCACAACCTACCTACATGCCAATCATGGTAGCCAGGAGGAGGTAAGGGCACATTAAAATGTGACAATGTGTGTGTGTGTGTATGTGTGTGTGTTTGTCCCAAAGTGTTTTTCTCGGTTAAATGTATTGATGCAGTCAAATAAAATTTCTTTAATTTCTTACCTATAAAACCACTGGAATTTTTATATTTATATTTCTACTTTTTAACGAAGATTTGGTTCATTTATACATTCTTCTTGTATTTTGTATAAGTTTATAGGGTTTCCAAAATTCCCTTACAATTCAGTTTATTATATTCTCTTTTCGTCAAAGTTGTCTAAAACAGTAATGCTTGTAGATTTTAATATGTTTTTTCAGCCAAAAGACACAACACCCACATAAGAATAACTGGGAAGGAATAATCTAATCCATAAATTGCATCACTTCAAATTGAATTTTCTCAAAATGCATGTCATCTTTCTGTGCTTAGGAGGTGTTTAAGCGACTTCACCTGATGTACACTACGGGCTATTCCATCTCCCTGGCCTCTTTACTGGTGGCTGTTTTCATCCTCTGCTTCTTCAAGTACGTTCAGGATTCATCATTCTTGAACACACTTGATATTGGACATAGGTTTGGCATACCCGGGTATGAACTGAAAAAACATTTCAGATCAGTTTTATTGGTATTGTGCTTTCTTCAGCATGTTTTGTACCAAAATGCCTTCTTTATTTTATGCTTCTTATTTGCACTGTTTTGCTTGTTACATCTGTTGCACTATTTATACACTGAAACTTCCATTTCGTCTCTCTGTATGCTTCTAGATGGCTGAAATGACATTAAAGTTCACTTTGACTTGATTTTAGAAATGTGGGTTCAGCCTCTACGGAGCTTTGCAATGTCTATAAAAGAGAGTGAGGATAAACCGCTGAGAGAAATCAAGACTCAAAAGGAAAAACTCCAGAATTCACCCAGACTTTTGCACATGATGGCATACATTTTGAAAGGTCAACGTTTTCGTAGTACATCACAAATTGAGGAGAATTCAGTTTATAGTCTCTCTTTACAGTCTCTGGGGCATGCAAGTGCTGTTCACTGCGAGAAAAAACTGCCTCTTATGGACAATTATCAATCCGACCTGATGACCTCACCTCCAACTAAACCAGATATAACATTTGACTTGGAAAGTGACTTTTAGAATGGCTTTTCATACTTAAGTGTGAGGCTTCAGTATTTTTATCTGTATTTGTACAGAACATGTGATGACCATGGGGCATTAACTTTGAGGCCTAGTTTCCCCCTCGTTCTCAGAATTAGAATCAGAATAATCAGTCTTGGAACAGTGAAACACCAAACCCAGCTGCATGTGTCTCAGATGTGTTTAGGAGAGAAAGTTGGACACTGTTCCAGTTCTTCAGTCCAAGGGCATTGTAGGTTCAATGGAAGAAATTAACAGATTCATGGAAGAGGATAATAGGGCATGCAAAAATGTTCTCTAATGTCTCACAGCTTGTAGCATAGACTCAGACAAATGAAATATATAGAAATCGTTCTTTTTATCTTCACTCATGTCACTTAAATCATCTTGTAGGCCTGAAATGGGATCTTATTGTTGGTTATTACTCCATCCAGAATCTCCCTCTCTCTCTTTGCAGACGTCTACACTGTACTCGCAACTACATCCACACCCATCTGTTCACTTCTTTCATATGTCGAGCGGTGAGCATCTTTGTGAAAGACGCTGTACTCTATTCCATCACAGAGGAAACCAAGCCGGAGTATGGGGTACTGGAACCTAGGCCTGCAATGGTACAGATTTCATACACACTTACTGTCTTCACATGACCTGCTTAGCTGATCGGATCTATGATGCCTTAATGACATCTACAGATGTGTATTGTGAAATGTGTTAGAGATATTTATGGTCTAAACTGTGACTGCTGAAAGTAAGCTGCATTTAGAAAAACTAAGAATGACCTACAAAAGCAAATAAGTACAATAATAACAAATGCAATGTGCATCATTTTGTGTAAAAACCACGATGGCTTGAATGATTAACTCTTAGAATGCGAGCGCCATGGATCCATGCTGGGAGTACAGCAAATGGTATTTTGTCATCATATAACAAAACGGTTCCTCTTGTTTGTGTTGATGCTTGAGGTGTCAGCCGCCATGCTGAGCTTTGTTTGGTGTTCCCATGTCACATACAACTAATGTTTTTGTCATTTAAAAATGGCATCAGTAGCAAATGCCCAAAAAGAACAAAATGTCTTTTATTTGAGGTCTATGAAACAAAAATAAAAAAAAACAAAACAAGACTTTTGACCCATGGAGAACTTTCAGGATAGTTTCCTCCCACAAGTGGGTGGGGAGTATCGGCAGAGAGAGGGGGTCCGTAAAGCAGTCGAGTGAAAGAGCAGCAAACAGTGAGCATGTAGGAGAGCAAACACCACCTTTAGACTGTTTTACACTGATTTTACTTGTTTAAATCACATTTTACTAATACACTCTGAGTTCTAAAGGTTATTGTGTACAGACATTCATATACATATACTTATCTAGGTTCATTTATATATATATATATATATATATATATATAAATAAATATATTAATACACACATGTCCATATTTATATTTTTAGATCATTTATATAATTTCTTGTGATGTTACATTACAGGCAAGGCAAAGGGGAACGCGATTTTAGTTCTGTTATTGGGAAAAAAGAATGCCCCTCAGCCAATCAAATTGTGTGGATGGGAACAATTTTCAGTCCAGTAGCATATGAAGGCAACCCCACTTTTATGCAAACATACATGAGCAGATACTGTATATACACAGTGATATTGACCAAAATAAACTCTAAGAATTTGTATTGAATTGTGAGGAGTGAATTCACTGGATTACGAAGTGCTGCCAGTTGCTCAATAGCCTGTGCAAACAGTATCATGCCCTGGCTGGCATTGGAGATACAAACACATTTACAGTGTCGAGACACTTTCGCCATTGTCTCATCTCTTCTTTTTTTCTTAAACTTGACTTGTCAGGTGGGCTGTAAGCTGGCTGTGACATTCTTCCTGTATTTTCTTGCCACCAACCACTATTGGATCCTGGTGGAAGGGCTGTACTTGCACAGCCTGATCTTCATGGCCTTCTTGTCCGATAAAAATTACCTTTGGGCTCTAACCATCATAGGCTGGGGTGAGGAACTTTTTTCTCTTTAATTGTACACGATTTTAACAGTTAATTGGTACAATCTGGCACTACGAGAACTGAGTGAAATATACAGTTTACATCCCATCAATCAAACTGCTTGCCTAAGCTGGGGCAGCTGGTGGAATAATGGTTAGGGAGTTGCTCCTTCAATAAGAAGGCCCAGGACTACTAGTGGCACCACTAAGGTACCTTTGTGCAAGCTACTGTCCCTCACTGGTGGCAGCCCACTGCTTCACTCGGTGAATGGGTTAAACACAGAGAAAGAATCTCACATTGTTCACACTGTATTTCTATAGTGTGTTCACATGTGACTACCAGGGGCGACTTTACTTAACTAATCCAACTGGTTAAGTAATTTAAAAAATATACTTGCTTATATGGTTTATGGCCCTGCATGACACACTGTTATCTATCAGTCAAAAAGACTGAACTTTGTCTGTAATTCTGTTTATTTTTATATGAGACAGTGTACATATAGGTACATATTTCATATCATACAGGTCAGAAACCACATAGGTAAGTTTATTAGAGATTACTGAACACCTCAACATGGTTTGAGGCAAGTGTAGGCCTATAATGTAGATTTCCCTTGTACACAATGCTAATTAATTAATGGAGGATAATCATTATGTGTTAGCTTGTAGGGAATATTGTATTGACTGATTAGCCACATTTGGGTGTTAGAGGAAAATGGTGTAATTATGGATTGAATTTGGCCAGGATTTGAACCACTATGTCATGCCCTGAGAGTTTCTGTTTGTTTTGTGTGTGCTGTAGGTGTCCCTGCGATGTTTGTGTCAATCTGGGTCAGTGTTCGAGCCTCACTCGCTGATACACAGTAGGTTTTGGAGAGAATGATAAAGCTCAAGATTGTCAAACACCAGTCAAAGTATTTGCTGGCACCCCTCTGTTCATTCTATTGACCAGTTTCTATTTATTCACTATTTAACATATTGGAAAAAACATAAAACACATTTATAGGTTTTTCCCAGTATGTTCGATTCTATAAATTGTGCATTTAAATCTGCAGAAGAGCGCAGAAGTTGTGTACACATTTCATGTTCAGTTGTAGTCGCTTATTCACATTAAATTTACCTTTACATTGGCCTTTCAGATGCTGGGATATAAGTGCAGGAAATCTGAAGTGGATCTATCAAGTTCCCATCCTAGCAGCAATTGTTGTAAGCATGTGCTTTCTTTCTGGCTTGTGGTGTTCTATTACTAATACGGAAATACTGAAAAAACACCCTTTTTCAAAAGATCAGGATGATTGGCCACTTTATTAGAAACACCTACTATGTACTTCCAATTACTGGCCACTTTAATAGAAATGTCTTCCTTATACTCACACTCACTGACCCTTTTATTAGTAACACCCACCTTATATACTGCTTAAATAATAAAATATACTGCTATATACTGCTTAAAAAAATAAAGGGAACACCTAAACAACACAATGTAAGTCAGTCACACGTCTGTGAAATCAAACTGTCCACTTGGGAGGCAACACTGATTGTCACTGAGAGAGTCTAGACTGTAAATCAGTGTTGCCTCCTAAGTGGACAGTTTGATCTCACAGACGTGTGATTGACTTAAAGTTATATTGTGCCGTTTAAGTGTTCCCTTTATTTTTTTGAGCAGTATATATTGAATTGTCATGCATGGTTATAAATATGACCACCCTAGTGTGGCCGTGTGTGTGTGTGTGTGTCCAAAAGTGTTGGTAACCTTTACACCACAGTGACTTTATTGACATTTTAATTAACTACATGAACTTTAATATGGAATTCCCCCTTTGCACCTATTACAACTTCCGAGCTTCTTGAAAGGCTTTCCAACAGATTTTGGAGTTTCTGTGGGAGTTTGTGCCCATTCATTCTGCAGAGCATTTTTGAGGTCAGACACAGATGTTGGACGGGCCTTGCTCACAATCTCCGTTCCAGTTCATTTCAAAGGTGCCGTACGGGGTTGAGGTCAGGGCTCTGTGTGGTTCTCCCACACTGAACTCATCCAACCATGACTTTATGGACCTTACTTTGGGCACTGTGGCACAATCATGCTGGAATAGAAAAGGTTCATCACTAAACTGAAAAACAGGCATGTCCCAATACTTTTGTCCACATAGTGTGAGTACATATATATGTGTGTGTGTGTGTATATACAGTATATATGATTCTTTAAAGCCATATTTCTTAGAGTAGAGTCAAAGGATCCTCCAGTTTTCTGTGACATATAGTAAGGGCTCATTTTATTTGTTGTTCTGAGTACAGACTTTGCCACTTTTGTCCACTCCTTTCATCTGAGTTTTTTTCTGAGCCAGTAAAATGTAAACTTTATCATGAGCCAATTGCCTCCGCTTCTCAGCACTGGAATTAGAAAATATTATGTCTACATTTTTAAAAAACACTTTTTTTAGGATTATTTAGTACACAAAAAACAGAAGTGTCACTTTTGTATGGCTTGATTTTTGTTTGGTTCAATGTTTACAACTTTTCACAGTCTAAATCCATTTAAACAGGGCCAATTATGCTCCCGCGATAATGACTTGCAGTCTGTCTGTGTTTCTGACAATATGCTACGGAAAAGCATAAAATGCCATCATTTATCACAATAATGACACATCATCACATTGCCCATCCCTCTCTTGAACAGTAAATCATCTGCTTAATCTGGTCCGATAAAAGCAGACAATGTTTTAAACAGATATATTTGACTATTATGTCTACAGCGGAGCGTACACCCACTCGATGGGGTCCGCGGCTGAAAAAAAACTTTGAGAACCCAACCTTTAAAGAACAATCGGGTGTATAGATTATTAGGGTTCAGTCAAAGGCTAATTTTGACACTATATATAACTTTTTTGGATAGCTAAAGCTTTAATACTGATGCATTTTGCAAAGAGACAGAGCAGTGGGACAGAGTCTTATGCATTTCATTTATTTTAGCATTAACAGTCCAGACTGTGGTCAGACTCCAGTTATTCTGCTCATCTAAAGGAACGCAGAAAGTATAATCCAGAAATCCGGAATTTGTCTTTTCGTCCTGGTAATCTGTCCGGGACTGGTCATTTCATACTGGTAAGCCTTCAAATCTGGAGAGGGTCTGGAAAGAGAGGTCTTTTATTCTGAGCGCTCCAGTGTGCTTGCCTAACTCTTCACAGTTGGGATGGAGAGGTAGGAGGGGGAACTGGCAACATCCTCAGGGGTCCCAAGGGAGTCCCCCAGAAACTAATACGACCCCACGATTACCGTTTCCACGTCCTTGGAGGATCTCCGGTCCGTCACCAGGAAGTTGATCATTCCCTCAGATTTGATGAGGAGGTTGCAGCCCAAGAAGAAGATGCCGAACACCACGGTGAGCGCGAGGACGCACATGACGGCGATCTGCACCACGCTCACGATGAAGGAGCTCCTCTCGTCCAGCGCCGCGCCCGCGGGGCTGCTGTCCGTCACGGCCGAGGACAGGTTACAGCACGGCCAGACACTCTCCTCTCCGCTCCGGTTGGAGAAGAGACCCCCGGCCGTATCGTTCAACCCCGTCCAGTTCATCTCGCGCCGCGGGCTCTACCTCCCCCCGCGCTCCGGGTCCACTGGAGGAACGCAAACAGGTGCGCAAAACGCTCCGCCGAGGCGCACAGATCTCCAGAGAGAGCAATCATGAACTTCAGCGCTGGAGAGAAGATCAGGAGACCAGGTCTGAGCTGGAGAGAAACTCAAGAGAGCAGGTCTGCGCCCGTCCCACCCAGAGACCAGACTCGTCCCTCTGACAGTCAGAAACTCAGATCCCAGCTCTTTTTCAGGCAGAGTGCGCCCCCAAAAGCACGAGCTCACAAACACACCCACAAGACATTCAGGACAACGCACTGTTTCCAACTGTGGACATAGTTTGGGGTAAAAACGTTTCTATTCCCACACAGTCCTGACCTCAACCCCATCAAACACCTTTGAGATGAACTGGAACTGAGATTGTGATCAGGCCTTTTCGTCCAACTGCCTGACCTCATAAACGCTCTACATTAACATTTACATTTACGGCATTTAGCTGACGCTCTTATCCAGAGCGACGTACATCAGTGCTTAAGAATTCCGCAACTGT
>JBBPDC010006189.1:0-13799 GCA_037974485.1 Hemigrammopetersius urotaenia | reverse complement strand
GTATGAAATGTTTGGATATATAATTTAAAAATAGTAGAATAATGACTATATATTTAGGGTGGCTTGGGATCATTTTTTGGGGGGGCTTCAGACAAAATTCTGTAGTACAGACACTATGAGAGCCGGATATAAATACTGTAGGTAAATAAATGAAATTGCTGCTGAAGTGGTTGGGAGTTCTCCATACAGAGTCCGTTGCTGCATTTAGCAACATAAGTAGTGATATTGCAAGTGATAATGCTACTGCATAAATAGTGACATAAGTAGTGATATTACACACAAGACTATTGCACATAAACTTTAGTACATAAATAGTAAAACAAGTTCACAAGATTAGATAAGAAGTGTGAATGTGTGTGTGTGTGTATGTATGTACATCTTGGATATTATATATTATGTATGTATACAGTAATCCTCTGCTGTTCGTGGGTGTTACGTTCCAAGAGCACCCGCCTATAGTGAAAAACCACGCTGTGTGTCTTGGTAAAAAAATGCCTATTTTTATAGTTTAAAGCCTAAATCTGCTCCCAGAACACTTTAATGTATTACCCTTGAAGAAAATGTAAAGGTAAACCCGTATTCGAGTTTAAATTCCCCCCCCCCGAGATCGGCAACTCAGAAGGTGGCGGCACAAAAGTATTGGGACACTGCGGCGAGGTGAGCGGTTTTTGGGGAATAACCCCTGATCTACTGGGGATAAATGAGGGCTCGTTGGAAAGGTCTCCTAGAGATCTACCGAAGTGTGGAGTTTGAAGTGTCTGAGTATTGCACCGAGTATAAATGACGCTTAAAAAAAAAGTGCTTCCAGGTCGGCTACAGTGTAAAAGTCCCCATGTGTAAAAATATCCAGAAAAAATATATTTATTGCCACAAAAAAGCAAAAAAAAAGCCAGAGAATATTTGCAGTTTCCGCATTATTGTGGGGATTTCCACGTAAAAATGAGTTGTTTTTCAAAACAAATCTGCGTGTGACTGAATCCACGACTCCTGATCCGTATAAAACTGGGGGGTAACTGTATACATTTGTGCTTATAAGTTTACACACCCTGGAAGAATTTATCATTTCTTAACCATTTTTTCAGAGAATATGAATGATAACACAAAAATCTTTCTTTCACTCATGGTTAGTGGTTGGCTGAAGCCATTTATTGTCCAACAACTGGGTTGGCCCTGATCAAAAGTTTTCATACCCCAGTTCTTAATACCCTTTAACATCAATGACAGCCTGAAGTCTTTTGCTGTAGTTGTGGATGAGGCTCTTTATCTTCTCAGATGGTAAAGCTGTCCATTCTTTCTGGCAAAAAGCCTGTAGTTCTTGCAAATTCTTAGGCTGTCTTGCATGAACTGCACGTTTGAGGTCTCCCCAGAATGGCTCATTGATGTTGAGGTCAGGAGACTGAGACTCCAGAAGCTTCACTTTATTTTGCTGTAGCCAGTGACAGGTCGACTTGTTCTTGTGTTCTGGATCATTGTCATGTTGGAAAGTCCAAGTACGTCCCATACGCAGCCTCAGGGCTGATGAGTGCAAATTTTCCTGCAGTGGTGACCACATTTCCTGTGCCTTTGTAGCTCACACATCCCAAAACATCACTGATCCACTACCGTAGGAATGTTGTACCTTTCATCATAGGCCTTGTTGGCTCCTCTCCAAATGTGTAAAAAAGTTCAATTTTAGTCTCATCACTCCAAATGACTTTGTGCCAGAAAGTTGGATACTTCTCTCTGTGCTGTTTGGCGTATTGTAAGCGGGATACTTTGTGGCGTCTTCTGGCAACTCGACCATGCAGCCCATCTTTCTTCAAGTGCCTCCTTGTTGTGCATCTTTAAACAGCCACACCACATGTTTTCAGACAGTGCTATATTTCACCTTTAGTGTGTTTTTTTCTTTGCATCCCGAACCATTTTCCTGCCAGTTGTGACTGAAAGTTTGGTTGGTCTACCTGGTTTCAACAGAACCCCTAATTTTCCACTTCTTAATTACAGTTTGAACGCGACTGATTGACATTCTTTGATATTTTCTTATATCCCCTCCTGTTTTATAGCGTTCAACTACCTTTTCCCACAGGTCCTTTGACAATTCTTTTGCTTTCCCCATGACGTCAGCACAGCACTGGATGAAAGATGCAAGGCTCTGTCAGGAGTCCAGAAACTCACTGAACTTTTATACACACCCACTAATTACAAGCCAACAGATCACAGGTGATTATGGTTACCTTTAATAGCCATTCAAACCCATTTGTGTCAAGTTGTTTGCATGTTATCAGGCCAAATCAGTATGTACATTTTTGATCAGGGTAGTTTGTGTATTTAAAAAGCGTAAACACAGTTGTTTGACAATAAATGGCTTCACCAACAACTAACCATGAGTGAAACAAAACTGTATGTACATAGTGCATATATATGTATAAACACTGGATAAATATACAGGTACACACTGGAGGGTCCTCAGTTGTTTGGTAGCTCAGTAATAATACTCTTGCACCAGATTTATTGCACATTGGAGAAATATTGCATGCAAGTGAAACATCCACTCATCAGTCCATGGTGTTCGGTTGTATGTGTTTGTTTGTGTGCGAACTGCGAGGTTTTAGTGGTAAAGTCGGACAGCAGCTGGAGGAAAAGACCCTCGGAGTCTCTCCTTCCCACACCGTGGGTGCAGCCGCCTGTCACTGAAGGAGTAGAGATTTAAGAAGTGATATTGCACAATGTAACACTGTTGCACATGATAAACAACTGCACATAATAAAGATATTGCACATAATAACAAATTGCACCACTGAGTGGTTATTGCACAGATAATTGTTCGCCACAAATTGAACTTTTTTTTGGAAAAATCCCAAGAAAGAGTCTTTTGGTCACTGGGGTTAAGATCAGGATCAGGTTTAAGTGTAGGTGTAGCATTACTAATATACAGGATTATACATGTTGTGGAATGGAGTGCCCTCACAAATATAGAAATCCCAACTCGTGTGTGTGTGTCTGGTTCATGATGTTCTTGTCACATTTCTGATACGTTTGTAACCCTTTTGCTTTAACTTTTTGCAGATTTTAATTTTTCTTACTCAGTATAAGGCAGTCTGCTAAAAGTAAACGGTGGAGAAAGAATGAAAAAACAAACACTACAGTGTGAAATGTATAATTACTGCTGCAATTACTGGCACCCTTTAAAAACACTGAAACACTAAAATCTAACCCTTAATTGCAGTAGATTTAGTCTAAGAAGGAAAATCAAGCAGCCCTGATTAAAGCACATGTTTTAAAACAGCACTCCTGCATATTTTTTGGATCACTCACCTGTGTGTGGAGGTAGCTCAGTGGGTAGGATACTTGCCTCCAGACCATGAGGTCATGGGTTCGAATCCTACCTTCAGCATTCCACCCTGAGCAAGACCCTTAACCCCAAGTTGCTCCAGGGAGACTGTCCCCTGTAGGCAGGGAGTGGAATTCGCTTTGGATAAAAGTGTCTGATAATTGCCGTAAATGTAAATGGAATATCCAGCCATGTCTCAGAAGCAGTTTGACATTCCTCAAAAATCTCGTCATGGGCTCCACAAGCTCATGTATCCTAAAAAGGTCCCCAAAAGATAAAATAAGTCAGAACATCACAGACACTTTACTTGTTATTTGTTTTCTTGTCAAAAAGCTGTATTTGACCCGATTTGAGAACCTGCTTCCAGTCAATGGTCCAGTAGCATCTAGTGAATTTGTGGCTACATGAAGGAAAAGGCTTACTTCTGGCTCACTTTGTTGATATATGTCACGATTGACGGCCGTTAGGGGCCGCTGTTTTTCTGTTTCGTTTTATGCTTGTTCTGTTGTTTTTTCTCTGGGTCTTTGTTGGGTTTTGGGTCTTTTATTTTGATATGCGTTCTAGGTTTGTGCTAGTGTCACGTGTCCTTTGTTTTCACCTGCCCTGAGTTTGTCTTGTGAATTGGTCCAGTATTTAGTCTGTGTGTTTTGAGTTCTTCCTCATGTCTCCATCGCCTCTTTTACCCTGTTCGTGTTGCCCCTGCCTGTTCTCTGTTTTTTGTCCAAGGAGGCCACTGTGCCTATTTCTGTTATTCTGTTTTTCTTTAATAAAACCCCCGTGCATGGATCCACGTCTCGCTGTCTGCTCCATGCCCCGAGGTAGCTCACGAGGGCTGGCTCCGTCCAGCCCTTGTGACAATATACTGGTTTCATATTCAGTGATCCCAGCATGAAACCAGCTTCTGTAACCATCTACCACTATCTTTAGAGAAATGTTGGCCTTTCTAATAATCCCCCACTGTGCATGGGAGTAAAATGGACCTGAATCCTCCTCCAGGCAGGTTCGCTACAGCTCAAGTGGTTTTAAACCTCTTAATTATTACCTTAATAGTGGATACCTGCAGGTGTACAGCTATTTTCCTATGGACTTTGCCCTGATTTATGAAGCCCAGCATGCCATTATTGTACTTAAATTGTGCATTCCCTGATCTTCCTCATGTTGATAAAATAAAGGAAATTGGTCGGTGTGTCGCCTCATATTTATGCCCCAGGTAAACAGTAGACGACAGACAAATGCCTAGATGAAAATAAACTAGAAACAGGAACATGCTCCAGTTACCAGGAGTGGCAATAACTGAGAGTCATGGTTCAGACGTTTTAATGGCGTCTTTTGTTAGACTTAATGTACAGCAATTAACGATAATATTCCTCTCCAGTTTCCAGCGCGAGATCGAGCCAATTAAACACAAAGTCATTTTTTTGTGTTCTATTCTGCTCATCTTTACCAAGGGTGCCAATAAATCTGGAGCTGCCTGCAATGATAAGAAAGTATTTTCAGCACGAGATTGAGCTAATTAAACACAAAGGCAGTTTCCGTGTTCTTTCTACTCGTTCTTACCAAGAGTGCCAATAATTCTGGGGCTGACTGCAGTAATGAGAAAGAATTAAACAGAATTTAGAGGTGTTTTGTGGGCCCTGGGGAGGTTAGGGAGTTAGAGGGGGGGGGGTGTACTGCTGTGCTCAGAGCCAGCAATCAGTGTCAGGTGAGATTTCGTTCGTTGCCCTGACACACAGCAGAGTGTTTGAGCTACACTCGCTTTACTCCTCCGACAGCTTCATTTCCTCCAGCGTCTCCCGCAGCTCTGCAGGGTTTCTGTCAGGGAGATTAAAGGGTCTGGACACGACTGTGGCTCCTTCACTGGTCCTAAAGCGCCTCTGATCTGTAGTTTGATGTCGAGGACAAGCTTTGCTGACTGTAAACACTGAATGTAGTGGTTGGAATGGCACTGATTAATTGCTTCATGTTGTATCGACTCCCTGGTTCTCAGAGAGAGAGAGAGAGATTTCAACTCACTCCTTGAAATATGTTGCACAAAACTCACAGATGGACTGTTGTGTAAATTGACCATTTGTCATACGTGAACACACCACAGCACACAGTGGGAACAGTGTCAAATTCTTTCTCTGTATTTAACCCATTTAACCCATTCACTAAGTAAAGCACCGGGCAGCCAGGAACACAGCGCCCGGAGAGCAGCGTGTGCGGATGGCACCTTACTCAAGGGAACCTCACTGGCACCACTAGCAGTCCTGGGATTCAAACCCATGCTCTTTGTAATGGCCAAAACTATGTATTTGCATGCATTACATTATCATGCAGTGTGTCCTTTAAGAGACTGATCACTTCACGTATAACGTGCACTGTGTGGTCACGCCTGAAAACCACCATGGATGAGACCTGCTCTGTTCTGTTATTATTCTCATCTTACTATTGTTTGTATCGCCCTGAAAGAGCTAATCTCTCATGTATGAGAGGAGTGCGGTTGTTGTGTACTAGCCATTAAATGTGTGGGACACCACTCTTCGTCTCCCATCTCTTTCGTCCTATTAACCTAACGAGTTATCCGGTCCAAAGCGTTACGCCTTCTGGTCACAGGGCCTACTCCCTAATTCATGGAGTCCATATAGTCTAACAAGGTTCCTACTTTATTATACTCGTTCTTCTGAAATATTCTCTTGTGTGACATCTGACTAGAGAACCTGCTTCCAGTCAAAGTTCCACTAGCATTGAGGTCCTTGAGCTTGTGGTTACATGAAAGGAAAGGCTTTCTTCTGGTTTACCTTGTTGCCATGCTGGTGGCATGTAGTTGACTATCGGTGAAACCAGCTTCTGTACCGTCTCCATCTCCATCCTTTGAGAAATTCTGGCTTGTGTTTGTTAGCTTGAGTTGTTTTAAACTTCTTAATTATTACCCTAATAGTAGATATTTCCAAGTGTGCAGCCATTTTCTTTATCCTATTTCATTAGTGTAATCTCTAATCTTCCTCAAGTAAGGAAATTTGGCCGGTGTGTCGCCTCATTTTTATACCACTGTGAAAAATAAAGAGAACATTTTGTTCACATTTTGTTCACATTTTGTTCATAAGAATTTCTATTCGTGGCAATAATCGTGGTTCAGACATTTCTGGATGGCATTTTCCATCTTTACCAAGAGTGTCAGTAATTCCACTCTGTGTGGCGGTGAAATAAACATGCTTCCTCCTCCAAGCTGGTTCTCTACAGCTGTGCAGCGAGTCTCTCTGCCGTTCGTCCTATAAGCACTTGAACAGGCTCCAATACACCCCCCTCCCACACACACCTCCCCCCACCGGTTAAGATAAGCGTCTCTGAAAACGAACAAATGAATGAACGATTCACTGCCGTCTCTTTGAAGCTCATCCAGCATCCCGACAGAATATAAGACCTCAGCTGCTAATATACCCGCAGTCAAGATAAGGAGTCACATGACGAGCTCTGAAGGGCTGCTTTCACAGTCAGAAAATCTACCAGGGCCACATACAGGGGTCTAGTCGCCTTTTTCTTCAAATATCAAACACACAGTCCGGCAGCAAACACTAAACAGAAGCTCTAATTGTGTATGAAAGTCCACACCAGGCTCCAGACTGTTCCAGCAAAGCGTCCAGTCGGTGACGGTCAGCCTTTTATTCAATTGAATTTTATGGCCAGCTTTGTGCTCCTCTCTAACCCTCTAAGCTGGGAGGCTTTCCAAGGATCTGTAGAGAAAAGTGATATTTTAGCTTTCATAATCGTAGATGTCAGCAGCAGGGATAATGTGCTCTGCTCTCTGGGGAAGGCCATTGTTTTCTAATGTCTGCCAAAAGCCCAACGCTCCAGCAAAGCAGTCCACACAGGTACCAAGCTGCTGTGTTTATTTTAATTTATTCTATTTTTAATCGTTCATAAAATGGCAACTCCAGTAGAAAACTAAAAATTGAAAGAAAAAAACAGTCCCTTAATCTCTAGGTTTATTACTCAGTTATTAATCGGGAGGCATATTTGTCAGCAATTAGTATGAAACTAATTTGTAAATTAATGGTTTTCGCCTACTCAAGTTCCATCTGTTCTTTGACGCAAGGCATGTCGGGAAAACTCCTATCAAACCTCATGAGAAATTGTAATGTATAGCTTGGTTTGGTCATAATTTCTACATTAGTATTGGCTATAAGCCATGACATTAAAATCACCTGCTAGTGTTGTGTAGGTCCCCCTCGTGCTGCCAAAACAGCTCTGACCCATCGAGGCATGGACTTCACAAGATCTCTAGAGGTGCTGTGGGGTCTGCAACAACACGTTAGAGCAGATTCTGTAAGCTGCAAGGTTTGGCCAGGACACCCCACAGATGCTCACTCGGGTTGAAATATGCAGATTTTGGAGACCAAGTCAACACCTGAAGTCTTTATTATGATCTTCACACCATTCTCCCATTCAACCACCTTCTTCTATTAGTGTATGGTCCAGGTCTGATGCTCACATGTTCATTGTAGGAGATTTCGGTAGACATGGGTCAGCATGGGCACTCTGACCAGTCTGCAGCTGTGTAGCTCCATACGCAGCAGGGGGCGCTGCACTGTGTTTTCTGACACCTTTCCATCGGAGCAGTTTGTGCTACAGCAGCTCTGCCGAACAGCGTATGATTTGCGAAGTACTCTGTATTTGTATTTGCATTTATGAAAGTGTTTTTGTTCCATTAGATCATCATTTGTTTAACAGTGACAGTTGAATTTTTTATATGACGAAAGCTGCCGTTGTGCTGTTCTTCTTATTTCGGCACATGTAGAGAGGTAGCAGGGGGTTCTCACCCCTCCCCTTTCAGCCCTCATGGTTTGCTCGTAACTCAACCCACAGTCATAACATTTCCCACACAGAGAGAGCAGACAGGGCCTTTGTTAATCTGATAACAGTTACTGGGAAAAATGATTCTACTGGATTATATTAATAGTAAGTATACAAAGAGTCCATTTCCATTTTGCTGGAGGAATGGCCACTAGCTGGCATGAGGAAAGATGCATCTCACTCTCAGCATGAACACATAATCTATATGCAACATTTTACAATGTCCTCAATCCTGTCTTAGCCCAATTTGATTTAACCATACCCACCATACCTACCAACATGGACTGTGAGAGGGTATAGCTGGACATAGTGGGCTTTAAAAATGGAGAACAGATCTATTTCACAGCTTATTTGGCACTTGTTTGTTGACTGGCTTTGAGAGTCTACAGCCTGGGCTAGATGTAAATCAGCCCAATTTCAGCCAGTTCCTATTTACAGCCTGTTAGTGGTGCTGTTGTTTCTGGGTCCATAGAAGTCCGCAATAAAAAAGGTCCTAGTCATTTGTTAGCAGCAGTGAAAAGAAATGAAACCTTGAATCGATGCCTTTTTTCTTTAAGAGGGGAAGGACTCAGGCCATTTATAACATAAGCGAGGCTTTAAATGCCCATGCTGATCCACTTATATGTACACAGCGATTTCATCTGTGCCTATAAATGGATATCATGGCCTCAGTGTTGTTTTTCATGGGTCAAATATAACTTCTGAATCACTGCGTAACGTCTGTTCAGCC
This sequence comes from Hemigrammopetersius urotaenia, assembly GCA_037974485.1. NCBI lineage: Eukaryota > Metazoa > Chordata > Actinopteri > Characiformes > Alestidae > Hemigrammopetersius > Hemigrammopetersius urotaenia. The sequence continues at coordinate 4,926 of JBBPDC010006189.1, read as the reverse complement.
TTTGCTGTGTTGTTCTCCTGCAGCCTTCAGCTTTTATTGCAACTTTACAGCGTGCTAATGGTTATGTAAAAGCCCTGTCCTCCAGGCCCTTTGCCTCATCCTCGCCCTCCACCCCGCTGCTTCAGAGCATCCGTACACCAGTTCACATTAGGATAATGAGAGCACGCAGCACCTCTGTCCTATGGCCCGCAGTTATGTCTGCTGTTGCTGTGAGCACAGAACTTCTCAGTGTGTTTATTTGCCCAGGGCTTTCAAGAGGGTCTGCATGTGGAGGGGGAACTGTGCAATAAAAGGATGGACTGAAATGGCATCAAAAGGCCACGATTATTTGATTTCAAAGTATTAAGAATCAAATTATTGCCCTCTCTACAGCTGCCTGGGGTCCCGAGTGGAGAAATGAATGGGTTGGTAATAACTGCAAACAGCTGGTGTGGCTCTGTGTGTGTGTGTGTGTGTGTGTGTGTGTGTGTGTGCACTCATTTTCAGCACATCTCTATGAAGAACAAGCTCAAGACAGAAAGGTGACTGAGAATAATCATAGGTTTTTATAGGTTAAAAAGATTAAATGTAGTTCCTGTATGTATTTAACCTATACGTGAAACATTGAGGCCTTTAAAACCTCAGTTATTCACAATAATAGATAATAAAAAGTCTTCATCAAAAGAAACTTTAATCAATCAAAAATGTACAAACTCATCTTAGGAACGGTACCTTATTTTAATGTTGCGCTTTTTAGCATAGAATAAGTAAAAAAAAAAAGTGGTAACCTAGCATACATGCCAATGGCAGAAGGATATTAAGGGCATTATAATGATTTTTTAAAATATATTTTTATACCCATGTTTTTCACAGTTCAATATCCAAAGACTGAGAAGCAGACTTTAGTTTCTACGCCCCAAAACTCTGGAATACAATACCGATCGAAAACTGCCAGGCATCCACAGTAAATAGATTCAAATAGATTAATAGATAGCTTCTGCAAAACACATCATTAAAACACAATACATATGTAAATTTTATTTAATTCTTAATCTGGTCTCAGTCTTATTTATATTTTATCATGTTTTATTTTCTTATCATTTGTTTAGTCTATTATTAAATACTTAATTTTGCAGTGATTTTTATTTCATATTTGTATTTCTTATACTTTGCATGTTTGTTTTGTTTACATCTGTATAACGAAATATATTGTCTTTTGTATTACTGTAAAGCACTTTGAGCTGCATCCTGATGTATGAAAAGTGCTCTATAAATAAATAAAATTATCTATAAATATAAATATTATTATTATTATTATTATTATTATTTTATTATTATTATTTATTATTATTATTATTATTATTATTATTATTATTAATAATAATAATAATATTTAAACAATTATTATTATACAATATAACCATTTGGGATGAAATTTGAATGAAGAAAATTGATGACTGGTACAGTTTACTAATGAAACTGGATCTGGAAGGTGGGGGTGTATGAAGTGAATGTGCTGGATTGGGCTGTTGATCCGTGCTGGTTTAACAATATAAACAATGCAGTTATATCAATTGTTATTCTCAGAAAATTCTCCCTGGTGCATTTTGTCATCTCTCCCCCTCCCTGTCTGTTTATGTATAGATATATAACATTTAGGTAACAAGTTTGTACTTTAAAAGTAATTTCTTCAGTCATATTACAAGAAGAAGGACTAAAAAGCCTTTTACATGTAAATGGAAATGTAATCGATGAGTTTTCTGTTGAACGTGTGCCTGGAATATTACAGATAACAAATGGGAGTGAATGTATTCAACAGAGTTGTGTGAATTTTGTGGGGCATTACTAAAATGTACAGCCTGTAATGAGTGACTCATGTCTAGGAGATGCTAAATGGATCTTTACATGTTTTGACATTGAAGCATCAACCCTTTTTGGCATTAGTACGGAGCATAAATGAAATTAACCACATAACTGTATCTGGACAAATAAACATGCAGCAAAAATGTCAGTATTGTCTCTGGATGTCTGGGGTCAACAGTGATTCAGGACCCAGTTCTGCTATAAAAGACATTCCTACTTTGAAATTAAAATCAGTGATCTTATGTGAATCCTTCATCTCTGGATGCTTTTCGCACCTCAAAAATCTGAAACACATGGACGAAAATTGGATAAACTCATCTACGCCAGCCAAATTATGGTCAACAAGCTGCTGTAAGCAGAGTGCCCTTTCTCAACTGACCCCACTGAACCTGGAACTTTAATGATTCTCATGAGGAGCTACATCTTCATTCAGAAACGATGCAGCTGAAGTCAGACAAGCTGCAAATGATCCAATTCCCCAAGTCTCTCAGATCAGTGGAGGAAGAATGTGTTGATTACATGAATCAATCTTTTACAGCCGCTGAGACAGGAAGACTAACATTAACATTCAGCACCATTCAGGTCAATGGCACACTGTCAGGAAGAAGAAACAGGTACAATTCTTGCTCATCAAAGTACAAACAATAAAAATGTCATATTTGTATTCTTCTCTGTTTAAAGTCAAAATATAATATAGACTTTACTATTTATAAAATGCTCAAAGAATTAGAGTGTATATTAATATACTGTATTAATATACTCATTTAACTGAAATTCATAAAATGATCGTAACACTACTCTACAGCTTTTAATTTGTACGATGCTGTAAAAGAAAGAAAGAAATTTGAGATCCAGAGCGCTAGACAGAGCTGTGGGTGGATTTTACTGACTGAGGAAGCTGTAGAACACTGAGAATCTCAGAGTGTATCAGTAAACTCTGATTTCAGTAAATATAAATAGTGTAAAACAATCTAGAACCGGCGTTTACCCTCAGAACTCAGAGTGTATCAGTAAACTCTGATTTCAGTAAATATAAACAGTGTAAAACAGTCTAGAACCGCTGTTTGTTCTCCTACACTCTCGTGGTTTGCTGCTCTTTTTCTCGACTTGCCGCCTGTCGGACACTCTCCGGACCCCCTCCCTCTGCGAGTTTCCCCCTCCCACGAGTGGGTGGAGACTAGGATGATTGATTAAAATGAAGCAGATTATTATAGTCCCTGATACAATATGAGCTTATTAAGGTTGATGATGCTGTGATAAGACTATAAGTAGTGACAATAAAACCTTATTACTGACACCTGAACGTTTCTGTACAGAAACGTTCTTCCTTCCCTTTTACATCTCTACTGCTTCAGTTCCTCACCTAGAATCAACACCAGACCAACACCAATTTCTCCAGCCAAATCTCCCTGTTTTTGAAAAACATAATAATAATAATAATAAAAAAATACTTCTGGGGTTTAAATACGGCAACATAAAGAACAAAAAAGAACAAATTTCTTTTATTTTAGGTTTTAGAAACAAACAGAAAAAACACCAGAGAACCCGGAGATTTTTCAGGATAGAAACACTACAGATAAATTTAGGCAGATTTGTTCTGGAAGAGATCGTTTTGATACTACATTATGTTTAGGACATTGCAGTATGATTTGACACAGATCAGAGGAAGTGCATTTTTGGAGTGTTTATCATTTCTGCACACATGTCTGAGTCCCCAGTGTCTCTGTGTTGGACGTCTTTTACACTGTTTGTGCAGGAGTCGGTATTTTAGTGCACTATGTAGGGAGCAGGGAGTTGATTGGGACGCAGCCCTGCTGCTCATCTGTGTTATTCGTGTTCATATCTGTGTCTCTTTTTACGGAACACAGACCAGAGTTAAGTTCAGCATTTACATGATAAGTCAGGGTTTTATCTCAGTATCGGACCGATGCTGAGAATCGGATCGGCACGCCCCTAGTGTTCGCATAGACATTTCTCAGTGTTGTGCCGTTAAGATCCTTTAGGTCTTTGAGGTTTTTGGCTTCGGTTTCATTTTAACTGGCTCAAATAATGAGGAAAAACTGAACAAACCAGTAAAATTTCTACATTACTGTTGCTGTATCATAGATCCTTGGGAATATGGAGCCAGTGGCTCTGACAGGCTTAGCTATCTTGAGCTCCCCAGCGGTATCTGAACACGGTTAAATGAATGTGCGTGTTTGGAAGCTGGGATGCTGACGGGTGCTTGTGTGAAGGGAAGGCAGCAAATCCCACCTCGTCACGTTTCTGCACACGATTCATTACTGGAGGGAAATGTCTGAAGACTCGTCTGTGGAACTGCATTCCGTTGTCTTATTGCCATTTGTCGCTGGCAATCACGAGCGAAAGAACACATGCGATCATGAGCGTGAGCAGACCTGAGCGTAGCAAACCAAGCAAAACATGAATCTCAGAGCTGTTTAAATAACAGAGGCTGAACCACTGCACCCCACACAGCTGTGTCCCTTTATGAAATATCCATCAGGAAAATACAGCAGTGGGTAAAAGTTGTTGGTGTGGGTGTGACTGGTTCTGAACAATAACATCGTTTTATAACCAAATTTCTGGTTGACGATTTCATATATGCCTACTTCAGCAATGTCCTTTAAAAAATGGTGCGACTGTAGCCCCATATCATTGATATAGAATAAGAGATTTGTGTCCCAAGGTGGTTGTGTCCCTTCATGTTGGCTAGGAGAAACATAAACTAGTTTATTACTATTCATTTGTGGAGTAGCGCTACCTAGTGGACAATGCCAGTGCAAAACTATAGCGCTTCCAATATCTTGTGATGCAAAGGTACAACCTTCACAAAATTTTACACGCCACATCACTCCAACATTCTTTAAAAACACACCTACTTTTGTGCAATTTCAACCACAGGGGGCGCTGCAGCTGAGCCATTTCAATATCTCAACAACCACTAAAGCTAAAATTTGTACATTTACACTTGTAACGGCTTGGTCAGTGGCAGGTGAATGCCACTGCTTTTTTTGTTTGGGTTTTTGGGTTGTGGTTTCTGTTCTGTGTTCTGGGACCTTTATTTTGGCGTCATGTTTTGTTCTG
>JBBPDC010006180.1:0-10000 GCA_037974485.1 Hemigrammopetersius urotaenia | reverse complement strand
TGAAAGAACTGAATTAAGAAAGAACTGGCTTTAACTGTGGTAAAATGACTGTAATGCAAGGCCTCATGGGGCTTATTGCCAGACTCTTGGTCTCTCAGGGAGTCTTCTCTTCCCGCTGTCTACTCGATTTGCTCACTTGGGGTCTTTCTGGGCAATTACAATGCACTGAATGGAATTAAACCGTTTGATAGAAAGGTCACAGACGCTGGCTGGAAATTAGGCTTTCTTCTCTCGGTTGAATCAAACTGCAATAAAAAATTGAACTTTTTTTCTGCCCATTTAGCCTTGCTTTTATTGGTCGAGTGAAACGTAGCCTGTTTACAGCACATAGATCCGAAGTGAATGATGTTACATCTCTGACCTTCATGAGCATCTCTCCTGCCGTGTTTAGGCCCGAGGCTTTTCCCCGCCGCTCTTCCCAGCCACATGGGTTTTATCAGGCTTTTAATGAGCGGAGACAGCTTCCTGTTGGTTGAATGACCAGCGCACTATAAACCTCACAGTGGTTCACAAACCTCTGGATTAACTCTTTCAGCCCAAAATTACCTGAAAGAAGAGTGTTTTGGACTGAGAACTGAGAAGTCCTTCTTAGTCCTATGTATAAAATGTTCCAACAGCAAGCAATCAAAACAAAAACAACAGTCTGGTGCTGTATGCAAACACTCTTTCAGAACAAATTACTTCCTATCCCAAATATGGTAACTCAACGGTTCATTTTCAATCAATCATGGTTGTTACAGAACTCATTCAGCTTGCTGCAGTTTAGCCCCGCCCACCACCGCTGAAGTGATGTAGAGTGTTGTTCCTGCAGACAGTCTATTGCAGAGTTTTTAATGTGTGGGAAAATGATTAAACAATGTGCTGCTCATGGCTGTCAGGGAGCAAACGCATCACTGCAGCTTTCCAAAAGGTGGGACTGAAGTCTATACTCATGAGTATTTTGTGTTTCTTCCATAATTTAGCCTGAACTGAATTTTGGACATCAACAGAGGTCATTTGCATATTTTAGACATAAATACACAGTAACAAAACAGTATATTCAGAGATTATAAATGAGAATTCAAAGCGAATGACTTAATTCAAATGTAGCATATACATATAAAATATAAAATATACATCTAAAATATACATGTATTGTGTGAACTAATACATAGTTCACACAATACACATAATTCAAAAGCAAAAAATAACATGTAAGTAAATAAGTAACATTATAAGAAACAAAATAATATTGAAAATACAACAAATGTAGAATATTGCCCCATTAATGTGGTTAATTAGTGACTCACTCATCCCTTGTTTATCACTGCGACAGCACCCCTGTCACCCCCGCCCCCCAAAACTCCTATATAAATGCTCCAGGTTGAAGTTGCTACAGCTCAGTAAGACCAAAGAATGGCCAACTCCTCTCTCCTGACCGTCGCTGTTTTCCTCTGCCTGATGTTCCGATCACATGCTGACATCACTGCTCTTCTCAACGGTAAGAAGAAACTCCCCTTACTGCATTCATATTTCTGCTGCTCGTTATTGGAAACAGGCCGTGGTTTAGTATGAGCCAAATAAATGGAAGGAAATAGCTTTTATTGTCATTTTACATTGTCTGATGCTTAGCTTTAAATGGGGAAGCTGGTGGCCTAGTGGCTAAGGCCACACCCCCTGTAATCAGAATGTTGTGGGTTTGAATCTCAGGACTGTTAGTGGGACCACTGAGCTCTACACACTGTTCCCCGGACTTCATCGCTGGATTAAATTCAGAGAACGAATTTCACATTGTTCACGCCAAGTACTGTGATGAGGTAGCTCAGTGGGTAGGATACTTGCCTCCAGACCAAGAGGTCATGGGTTCGAATCCTACCTTCAGCAGATCACCGCTGGGTCCCTGAGCAAGACCCTTAACCCCAAGTTGCTCCAGGGAGACTGTCCCCTGTAGTTAGAGAATGAAAGTCGCTTTGGATAAAAGCGTCTGATAAATGCCGTAAATGTAAATGATGTGTTCATAAGGGGCTACTTTACATTACAGCTCAACTAAGGGGACAAATAATCATTAGTATTATATTCAACAAAATGTATCACAAATTAATGTAAAAACGTTTATGTGTAAGTACGGCATATTTCAGAATTATGTCATGCAAACTAAAGTAAATGAGACGATTAAATCTGTATTGGTCCTTCAGGAACAAAGTGTGGTTCTCCAGGGATGAGGGCGGTTGAGCGTTCCCTGCGGGTTGTTGGAGGGTCAGAGGCGTCTAATGGGTCTCATCCATGGCTGGCAAGTACCTGTTTGGGTTTTGCAGCAGATGCAGTAGACCAGAGTGATCTATGGAAGTTTAATACTTGATCAAACCATTTTGTCACGAATAATCAGGAGAAAAATCTCAGATTTTGGTTTTCTCAGGTGTCTCTGAGGTTCAGGGGGTCTCATTTCTGTGGAGCGTCTGTCCTTGCTGACCGCTGGCTTCTGACTGTTGCTCACTGCTTCTCGGATTCCTCAGAGTAGGAACTTTCATTTTATCTTTACACTGTGAAACAACAACACTAACACACATTCAGTTGTGATGAATATGAGAAAGAATCCAAACACAGAGTAACCAAAAATAGTAGAATTTATTAATCAGAAAAACGTCTGCTGAGCAAAAAAGGGAACAGCCAAGTCCAGAGCAAAAGTCAAAACCAGATAATCCAAGAAGACAATAAAAGAGTCTGTATAGATAAAGGGGAAGTCCAGAGAACAGAATTAGCTCAGTAACAGGCATCAAAGACAAGATGAGCAGGCTTGGTATCTAACAAAACTAGTATCCTTCGCACTGTGAACTTGTCAGCACTGACTATATATAGTTCCTGCCCCCTAGTACTCAGGTGATGCCGAACTCTGCCTAACTGGTCTGGTGGAAGTCCCGGAGTGAGATACAGGATTGGTTTGTTCCATAGGGCCTGCTTGCCACTCCCCTTCACCTCCTGAGCCAGGCCTTACATCAGTAGAATGGATCGTGCCAAGAAATGTTCACTGACTTGTAACAATAGCGCACCATTTTTTGGGGCTATATTTAAAACCACTTTTTAAAAAATGTTCTTTCAAGCAGCGAAGAACCATTCAGGCATGCAAAAGAACATTTTTTTGGAACAACAACAACAACACAAATATACACTCATGAGTGAGGGTCAATAGTGCACCCCTTTTTGGTGTTTAAATGGAAAATGTTCTTTAAAGCAGGAAGAATAATTTGCCCAGGCAAAGAGCAACTAATGGATTGAAATGGTTCTTTGAGTGTTCATGGCTCTATATAGAACCATTGCTTATCTCTTGAAGACCAAGTTCATGCTACTAACTACTAGCAATGATCGTAATAGCAATAATATGATAATATATACAGTATATATACATCTATGGTTCATAGCAGTTTCTAAAAAATAAATCTGCAGTTTAAGGTGTCAGTCATTGCTTTTATTACAGAAAAATTCCACTTGTTTCCGATGTCCTCAAATGTCTGTTATAATTATATGGTTAAAATGTGAACAACTTGATGTGAAGCTCTTAGTTCTAGAAGAACGTAACAAATTTGTGGTCATGAATGGTTTTGAATGATTATGATTACGTTACATTCTCTTTGTGTGTTTGTGGTTTAAATGGAACCATTGCTTTGAAGAACAATAACGATAGTTTAAATGTAACTGTATTGAGAAAGTTTTGTATTCTTTTCAGTCCATTCAAAGTTTGTAAAGCAAAATTGTCCTCAATTACTCTTGTTTTACCTTCATTAACATTACACATTATCTGTAGATTCACTGGTGGGTTTAGATTTAAACAGAAATGGCTATATTTGGTTCTATCCCCTGGTTCTAGTCACTACCACTATTACTATTTACAGTGCTGCATCAATCCAGTTTAGATTACTTTGTTTGCATCTGGGTGATTGAATTATGCAGAAATTTTGAAAATGTGTAATCACAGATCTGTTCAAATTTACCAACCACTTATAAATGTATTGTTTACTGTGATGTTAATATTTTTTGCCGTATCGCCCTCCCCCTAACCTGCTGCTTGTTCTGCAGGCAGTTCCTTCGTGGCGTGGAGGCCGTGGTGGGAGAGCATGACCAGAGGAGGGTGGACCAAGGGGAGCAGAGGTTTCGGGTGAAGTGTGTGAAGCTCCATGAGCAGTATCAACACACACTTCCCATGAGCTACGACATCGCTCTGCTAGAGCTGCAGGGAACCATCCAGTTCAGCAAGTTTCACCACACACACACACACACACACCGTACTTTAAAATAACTCACATCTGACTTCACTGGAGCTGAATTGCAGAGTATTACACTGATTAAACTCACTGAACTTTCACTGGAGGGAAAGGCTTTTATCAGTGGATGAATCTTACGAGCAAACAGGGATTAAACATTTGCTCAGCAGTGAGTGAACCTGTCTGACTCAACTCCCAGTCACAGCTCTGGAAGTTGGGTCATGTGCCGATTAGTGTGTTTTTTTCTGGCAGGTGATGTTGTCCGGCCAATATGTCTGCCTCTTCCCGGGGAGGTCTTCCCTCCAGAGACCACGTGTGTTGTTGCTGGATGGGGCCGGACGAAAGAGAGTAAGCTGGATAATAACTGGAATCGCTTAGCTTTATACCTGGTTTACATCTTAAAGGAATAGTTCAACTGATTTTCAGAACTTAAAGGAATAATTTAGCAGTTTTTAAGAACTTAAAGGAACAGTTCAGCTGATTTTCAGATCTTTAAGGAATAGTTCAGCTGCATTTCAGATCTTAAAGGAATAGTACAGCTGATTTTCAGAACTGAGAGGAATATTTAGCTGATTCTCATGAATAGTTCAATAGACACCCCCACCCCAAATGTAGCACATGTGGTTCCTGCACAACGTGTAAAGTAAACAACAGCATACAAATCAGCAAAAACAATCTATACTTGACTGTTTCCTCAAATTGTAAGTCATTTTAAGTAGAAGCATCAGTCAAATGGATATCATGTAATGTAAAATATGCCTACATTTGCCCAGCATGTCATTTAGTCTCAGAAACCACTTAAGCAAGTCTTTTTCAAATTACTGAACAACTCAGTGACCCTCCTACCACCCCAAATGTAGCTCAAGTGGTTCCTGACACTGCATGACATGTACAAAAACATAGCTAAAAACAGCAGCAGCCATCTACAAGCTTAAATTTCTCCATTGTGACATACAGTATCAGAAACCTCATAACCAAGACTAGTTACTGAACAACTCAGTGTAGTTGACGGTAAACTGGAAAACTGCTTGACTTGACATGAACAATTAGGATCACCAGCATTAATGTGGTGAATTCTTAGAAAACTATTATAATTAAAACATTTTGTTTTCAAGCTTACAGGACATCAATGAAGACCCTTCTGACTAATAGACTTTCCTTTAAACACAAACAAAAGGACGCTGCATTGGCAGAAACGTAGGCAGCTCCAACCCTGAATTTTATTAGCAATTTCTACAGATAACAATGTCAGAAACCACATAAGAGAGTGTATTGGTGATTACTCAACAACTCAACACTGTTTGAGGCCAGCATGTGATGATTTATGCATGGAGTTCATTGAATGCTAATTGGAGGGATATAGGTTTACATTGCCTTTAAGCAACATTAGCCTCATAGCTCCAGTACAAAGATAAAGACACTAAATGATTTGACTGATTGATTCCATTAGGAAACAAGTAAATAGGGCCACATTTCTGAAAAATGTTGGTTTGGTGGTTTTATCTGTTTTCAGGGGGTCCTTTGGCTCTGGTTCTTCATGAGGTACAGTTGGACCTGGTGGATCCAGCTGTGTGCAAGCATGTTCTGCAGACACTCAAACTTGGTCAGGACCGTTTCACAGTGTTGTGTGCTGGACCAGAGCAAGGCGGGAAAGATGCCTGTCAGGTAGAAAACCATTACCCAGGGCCCCATGGTGCACAACCCTTCTGACAGTTTAGTTTAACTGTTTGTCAATTGATTTGTAGCTCATTGGAATAAGATGAGAAATTTGTGTAAAGTTTTTACTTTCCCAGCAGTTTTGTTGTGGTTGGTCTCCCATTACATTATGCTACCACTATAAGAGACTATTTCAAAGTCAGTGGGCAGCTCAACACGCTTGGAGGAGAACATTAACTGACACTTCTCTTATATCAGCTAATAGATTCCCATGTTGAGTGAGAGTGGACTGGCCATCCACAGAGTGAGTGAGGGCAGCTATGCTCTTTTGGACTTCGGTATGCTCACGTTAATTAACTTAAATCAGGTGTACTAGTCAACAGTGATCTATGGCAAAGTTATTGCACGGCTCAACACGCTTGGAGGAGAACATTAACTGACTCTTCTCTTATATCAGCTAACAGATTCCCATGTTATCCTGCATCATGCTGAGCAATGGGGGAGAGGGAGGGCTGCCACACCCGCCCCACCCACCCAGAGTGAGGTCAATCATGCTCTCCTGGTCTTCAGTATGCTCATGGTAATGAGCTTAAACCAGATGTGTTAAACAACAGAAAGGTTTAGAGCAGTAGGGATCACTCTTCTTCAAACTGATACCTATTCAGCTCAAACTGGATGGTTTGTTGAGAGGTAGTTAGAAGCACTGAAGTTGGAAGCTGATCTCTCCACTGTATGTATTTGTGCTTTAGGGGGACTCAGGTGGTCCTCTGCTTTGCCCCAGGGCAGATGGACAGTGGGTGGTGGTCGGAGTCACTTCTTGGGGTAAAGGGTGCGGCCGCAGTTGGAGCAACAACAGGATGAAACCTCCAACAGCACGAGGCTCACCTGCAGTGTTTACTGATGTCCCTGTGTTCCTCAAGTGGCTCCTCAGGAAAGGTTTGGTGCATCTCTAGATTAGTGCAATTTCTTCACTGTGGTGTCAAAACATTGTGGCTTCTTTTATTCATTTTAGACCATTAAAAAAAAAAAAGCCAATTGATATTCCAAAATGTGTTCTAAATGATCCAACAGAGATGACTTGTAATAAAATATCATATAAATATAAATATTGCTGAGGCTGACAGATCTTTTTGTGAGAATCAGTCCTCACATGAAAAGATCAAGTGTTTTCTTCACACAATGATCAGAATACACGGCTATATATTAAACCTAATGTGAATTTGATGCAAAAAACGTGTTGAGAACAGTGTAGTTAATAAATGAATAAGAACTATTTTTCTGTCCGCCCTTTTTGCCTGGTTCTCATACAAGCAGACACAAGAGATGGAGTGATGGCTCTGTAATGGCAGGTCCTACAGAGTTATTTCACACAGTATCATTGCAGTGTTTGGTTTCAGATTAAAATGAGAAATTAGCGGCTTCACCCATATCACCCATATTTGAAGGCAGGGTGTTTCTATTTATAGACTACAGCCTATGGCGGCTTGTGGGGAGCCCGAGGGGTGGTGGTGGTGGTGAGGGATGGGGTTTGGGGGTTTGGGGGCGGATTTGGTGAGACCCCGTCATCAAAAACTTGTTGGTCAAAATCCCCTCCAATTTGGCCCCTCTCACCTAAAACATGAGAATGGTCGGAAATGTCAGTGTTTGCACTGTTTGTAGGTATTAGGTTTTCTAACACCAGCTCTTGGCGAAGTCTGTGTTAGCTTTGGACCAGTTTGGCCATTTGGGCTCCATACTGTTTGTTGAAATAAAGCTGTGGTTTTGGTTCTGACTGTGTTTGCAGGGACAGCAGACTCCCAGTGCAACATGGGAGATGGAGTTCTAACAGGCTCTGAGGGCTTCATTCAAGCCCCAGCTCATCCTGGCCTGAACTACAGCAATAATGAGTGAGTTGTTGTCTCTTACTCAACTGCTGCTCTAAGAAACTTCTTCCTACATAAGAACGTACTTAGGAACCTTACACTGATGCCTCATTTGTACTCAGAAGTCAGAAGCATTTTGTCTGGATTGGAAATATAGTTTTTTACATTCTTGTTACTGTGAAAGAAACGAAAACACAATTTGCATTTTGCCTTGTTTTAACATTAATAAAGAAAATTATGGAAAACCTCGAATACTGCAATTTACAATCACATTACAATGTCGCTTTTTAGTAATATCAGCAATTAGTATTCACATTTAAATAGCATATACGTTGTCTGAGGTTGTTCCTGCATGTAATAATATCATTTAATTGAATTAAGATAATGTTTTAGCTTCTCAAATTGATTGTAAACCATCTCGTCTTATAACTTTATGTAAGGAACTTTTAGACACATCAAACTCTTCTCGACTCCAACAAGACTTCTGGCTCCATTTATCGTCAATGTTAACAATTTTGATGACGAAGAAATTTCCCTTAAACGCCAGTACTGATCATTTGGTTCTGGGCAGGGTGTGTTCCTGGTCCATCAGGGTTCCAGATGACAAAAGGATCCTTCTGGAATTCCTGGAGTTTGACCTGGAGAATGACGCTCTGTGCTACTGGGACCACCTCAGTGTGTTCGCTGGTGAAGACATGCCTTTAGGTAAGAATGATGATAGTGTACTTGGAGTTAACCAACACAAACTGTCTGTCTAAGAAAGAAAGAGAAATTTCTATATGTCAATCAACAGGATGCTTCTACTTCTTCTTCTTCTGCTTCTACTTCTTCTTCTTCTGCTTCTACTTCTTCTATCGTTATTATTAATAATAATCTGTTTCTGTTGCCAATTTCCCCTCAGGCCGGTTCTGTGGCAGTGCACCCCCTCCTCCACTGCTCCTCCACTCCAGCACTGCCACGGTCCAGTTTGTCTCCGACTTTAGTGTGACAGGGGCCGGCTTTTCTGCCCGCTTCGGAGCCGTGGAGGACGACTATACTTTGGGTGAGCAGCAGTTCTAACATTCAAACCAGTTCAGTCACAACAAAGCGAGTTCTTAGAAAGGCTGATTGAAAGGAGAGATAGGGCTCCTCAGTTTATCCTGCGGTTGGAACCGCCTCCTTGACGGCTCGGTGACAGTGATGAATGGAGGGAATGGCTTCATAAACAGAGATTAAGGGTTCACTCTTAACATGTGAGCACGACTGACAGGAGAAATCCGTAAACAGGAAAGCGTTCACTCTTATTGAGTGTTGGCATTGCATAATGCACTCATTTAACCCCCCAAAGCTTTCCCTTAACGTTCTCTTCACTGCCAGGAAGTTATTATTATGCTCTGTTTGAACATTTTACAAGAACTTTGTTCTGTTTTTCATAAATGTTATGCCATAAAATGCATTAAATGTATAAAACATATTAATCATGTAAATTCAATGTCTTGCTTTTTTAATAATAATAAATGTAGAAGAGAGTAATGGGGAACTCGTACAATTTTTCAAAAATGCAACATTAACTCATTATGATGCAACTAACACTTGAAATGCTTCTTTTCAAGAGACACTTGCTGAGCCCAAATTGTTTAATACCTCTAAAAGCTCCCAAACAGGAGGTTGTGGCTTAAAATAATATATTTTTGTAAAAATCCATTCATACTGGAGAGTAACATAAAGGCACAAAAAAGTCAGAAGACTCAGGTTTGGATAGTAAATAGAATAATTTGCATTGTAGTTGTTTTTTCAGTCTCTGACTGACATGTGTTTACATATGAACCATAAAATCTATACAGAAAGGAGGAAAATCTCCTTCAAGAGGTGAACAAGCCTCCATAAATAGTAAACAGAGGTACAGGTGTAACAGGCAGAGCTCCTGTCTTCCATGCTCCTCACGCTTGTAGCCCAACCTGTAACCTGTCTGTCAGGAGTGTTTTTCCATCAGCAGGCTGTGTGTGCGTGCGTGTGTGTGTGTGTGTGTATATATATATTTGTGTGTGTGTTCAGGTCTCAGCACAGGTGTGTGTGGGACGTACCTGGGTCCCCTCAGACTTTTGTCCCAGGACATCCCTCTGCAGAACAGGAGCTCAGGAGGGAACCCAGAGTCCCTCTCAGTGGGAGCATTCATAACAACTAGACCACCAGGAGACACACACACACACACACACACACACACACACACACACACACACACACACACACACACACACACACACACAC
>JBBPDC010006130.1:0-13802 GCA_037974485.1 Hemigrammopetersius urotaenia | reverse complement strand
GATGCGGGGGATGGGACAACAGGACACAGACACAGACTGGGAGGAACGGAAATAAACCAGACAGGGGATATAAACTTAATACTCAGGGGACGACGATCGGGGAGGACAGGGAGAGGACGAGGCGACCGTGACACACACCAAACAATTTTTTCGAAAAGCTGTGCACATTTTTGTGTTATGAACTCACTCCACCAATTACTTTTTTTCTGTGGTTGGCACAGCAACAACCAAGTTGATAGTTGTCTCTTAGCAACTTGTAATAAATATAAAAAAGAAAGGTTTCTCCTCAATGGTGGTACATCTCCTAAAGCAGCTCAGATAAGGCTATAGAGAGCTCAGACATGAAAATTTAACTTTATGAGATTTTTTAACATTAATAGGAGTTTCCCTTAGCCTGCCTATGGTTCCTGCAGTGGCTAGAAATGGGGATGAGAGCTCAGATGGCCCGATCTGGAATTTGGCCCTGTATGACGTCATACGGGGAAATGTTACCTCCCCTTTCTCATGCTTTGCCCTCCCAGAGAATTTTGCCCCCTCCACTAAAAAATTTGCTCCACCGACTGTCAACGCTATGTGTGAGAGACCACTTTTGCCTGTAAGGATGTCATGCCTTGTAAATGAGTGATGCATGGCAGTTGCTGGGTGCTTAGATGTACAAATGAGCACAAATGTATTTTTTTTAGTTCCTTCATGCGAGCCTCTGAAGAACCAGTGCGTTAATTTTACTTTCTCTGGAAATGTGCAGACACAATACAGAGCTGGTCTTAAATCTGGATCAGTTCCAAGTCTTTTACCAGCTACGCAAACACAGTAGCCATTGCTATACACTGTAAACATTAGCACACGTTACCGTGGCCGTAAGCTGCCCCCCCACCCTCCAGCTTGCTCTGCCTCTCTCCTCCTCACCCCGCCTTTCTCCTCCTCATTATCATTTTAAGCTGCAGACACAGAACCGCAAACATCCTCTGGAAATCTCACTGTGGGACTGACTCTAATTGGCTGGAATTCTGCACCAAGGCGGAATTTTAGAAAGAGACTTCGGATACAGTATTAGGGGTCCACTAAGACCTGTATAAAAGCATAAAAAAAAAAAAGTGTGTCATGGGACCTTCAAATCCTGTATTTATTAAAACTGTTTAAACCCGTCGTTTTGACCAAAAATCCAAAGGTGACTGAGAATTATCATATTTTCTTCACAGCCACACACATACAAAGTAATTACAAAGTAATGAGGATGAGTAAGGTTATATTTTCTAGGCAGCAGTTACAGAATACATTTTTAAAAATGCCCTTCCAGCTCCTGCAGTGATGTTTGCTAAACTGAAAAACATTTCAGTAGCAAGCAGTTCAGTCAGCAAGTGCAGTACTGACAATGTTGATGTTACACAGGATGTGGAGAGCAATTGTGACATGAAAGACCATGACACGCACACACACACACACACACACACACACACACACACACACACACACACGCGCACACACTTTCTCTTTCTTTTAGAGCAAACTGACGGCTTCTGCAGATATGTGTGCAGATAAAAACCTAAGGTAGAACAACGGCAAACCACATCCTTAGAGTCAAGCCCTCACAAACATATTGCACAACAGACACTTACCATAAATGACTGCCAAGATGTGACAAGTGGACACATACATCTACATCCTGCTGGCATCTGGACAGCTCTAAGTGCTACAACAGCTCACACCTGGCTTTAGAACGCATCTTCACGCACGTCTCAATTGATCACTTGTGATCAGTTTAAACCCCCACCCCCCCCCCCACTCTACATGCAAATAAAAAATAAAACATCATTTCCTTTTCCAAGCACCAAATGTGTTGTTCTTAATAAGAGGGACTTGAATGCATTCAGACACAGGAGAACTAGTGAGGTCACGTACCAAAGTTGATGATTAGTTTGAGATCACAAACTCCACTCCAATACACCCCAAAGGTACTGCATGGACCGCCAGCACTCAAGATAATGCAGTTTTAGACTCCTCTAGCTGTCTCTTGGCAATGGGCATGGTGACCTTAGGCTCATGCATATGCAAACTGTGCGTGCAACACCTTTGTCAGAGATAGGTGCACCTTAAAGTAGCTGATTTCTCTCATTAGGACACAGATGTCTGGATACTTTAAGATATATAGTGTATATTAAAAAATCTTAAGCCACCCGTGATGTCTGAGTAACTGAGTGACTGAGCAAGGAACTGTCCCCACACACTGCTCCCTGGGCTCTGTGTTCCTGGCTGCCCACTGCTTCACTTGGTGACTGGGTTAAATACAGAGAAGTCATCCGTGCTGTTCTCACTGTGTGCTGTGGTGTTTTCATTTAATGACAAAAATTGATAATCATTGATAGTAATCTGTGTGTATGGTTTCAGTGATTATTTCAGCGTGTACTGAGAGTTACATGCCACCAGCGTTTCCTCCAGACATCATCAAGTACCCAGGAAGTCCTGAACTGCAAACACTGTTTCACAAAGGTAAGCTGCAGTCCTACACACACACAGCTGTTTTATACTTCAGAATCACAAAGTATATACGTATTATATACAGACAGGTCATGAATCAGAAAAGGTGGCAGAACAGCTTCAGTGCACCTTGTAATAGATGTCGTCTCTGAGATGTTGTGATTGCACAGGCCCTCACATTTGGTGCTGTACAGATCCAGCAGACCACCCGTTTGAATTAAGATGGCAATGGAAAATGATAACTTTTATTGGGAAAAAAGATTATTTATTGGGTCAGAAATGCTTACATTTTGCATTAACATGTATCTGTTATGTGTTGTAATGTTGTCTGCATGCACATTTGATTTGCATTTTATCTCATGCGTATGTTGATCTACAGCTTTTACAATCACCAGATGAACATTTAGTACACTTAATCATAACATTAAAACCACTGACACGTTAAGTGAATGACACTTGGGTGGGATAGATCAAGCAGCAACTGAGCAGTCAGTCATTTTTTAAAAACAAGTTATAATCGGTATATACAAAACACCTAAAGAGATCTCACCTGAGTTCCAAGCCCTTTCAAAATGAGCCATTTAAGGGCTGTCACTTTTATACAAATAAGCTGTTGCTGGCCAAGCCACACACATCCCATGTTAACACTGCACGTAAAACAGAGGTGCTATCCAGACCTATATCAGTCGGACCCAGAGCAAGATGAACACAACACTTCTTGTGTGACTTGCCTTTGCCTTCAGCGTCTTATCTGTGCTCGTAAAACCAGCAGACAAAAATGGCGGATCTGCAACTAATCTAGTGGGTGGGGTCTCGATAGATGAGGGGCGGTTCTACGCAAATTGCCAAATTGCCATAGTGTGACATCACAATTAGGGAGCAGTCTAAACAGCATTTTGAAAGGGACTGAAACTGAAGAATAAAGCTGGTGAGATCTTTTTATGTAAGTGATATTGTACAAAGAACTTCATGAACATGTTTTGTATAGCCCATAGACCCATCATTACTAAAGTGAGTTTTACATAAAATGTCCCCTTTAAAGTCAGTGGACTTTAGGCAGGAAAAATGGGCAGACGTAAGGATCTGATAGACTTTCACACTGGACAAATGGTGATTTATTTCTACAAATCCAGGACACGTTTGCACAATGCAGAATGACTGTGCTGGCTGATTATGCGTGCACACTGCTATTCTGAGACAGGGGGAAGACACAAAGTTTCCAGGCCGTAAAAAAGCAGAAGAGTTTTTTCAGATTAAAGCCAGATTTTTATTTGAAATTTCATTTGAAATTCCCACTTGTCTTTGATGTTGTGTAAAGATTTCATGATGAGTCAACAGAAATGACTTTATAATAAATGAACAGATTAATTTACATTAAAGTCAAGAACATTCTAGCAGTCTGATAAAAATCTACACCGACACTACGCACCAAAGCCCATATTGAGGCGTGCTGAAACTGGGGTTTCAGAATGAGTGGGGTGACTGAAAGTGTTACAGTGTGAGCTGACGTCAGCAGCGCTGCTCACACACTTGCGTTAGATGAGCTTGACGAGAGGGCTGTGTGTGCAGGGGAAGAGTCTCACACCACAAATGCAAATACAGTAACCTTAACTACCACCTCCACATTCAGCTTATACGTGGGCCTGATGCAAACCGGGCGGCCTACAAAGGCAAGCATGCCTGTAAAATTACATTTGTGACTTAATCACAGGCTATTTTGCAAAACAACACATTATGATGTGACAGTGCAATGTCATTTTTAAAGTATAAGCTATTTTAAAGCAATGCGTAAAATGTTTATTAACTGGCCGATGGTCGCTCTTTATAACTATCAGTAGTCATCAACCTGAATTTATTCACTACCAACCAATTTAAATGGAAACTTGTCTGTAATAAGTACTTACTGAATCGTGAGGATGAGTCCTCTCCTTCAACTACATAATATTTATTGTTTTTTCAATTCAAGAGTCATAATCAAAATGAGAATTGAAACCTTAGAACAATGAATGAAAGTCTCTTTCTAAGAACTGCCATCTTTTGTTGCCTTAGATTTTCATACAGAGTGGCCAACAATATCACACCTCACCGCAATATATCTAGACCTGGTCGAATATCACAAACCTTTAATAGTCTTAAGGGTAATTCGACAAAGATTACTAACAAGTAAATGTAAATGTGGTTGTACAGTTTATGTTTCAGCCTAAACTCAGCAGTTACAAACTGAATAAACGCTGAAAGAAAGTCATGTGAAAGGTTCTGCAGAGAGTGAACACAGATCAGACCACCACAGATAAAACCAGAGACCAGACCACAGCACACACTGCAACTTTTAATCTCACGTAGGTTTATATTTTGCTTTTCAGATGAAATCCTCTCCTGCACAGGCAATAGTTTGGAAAGCGGTGAAAATACTATGACAACAGAGACGGCGTCTGAGAAATATGGCCACTCACCAAAGTGGGTTCCATTGGGGTTCCTTACCACTGGCTCTTCTGTTCTGCAGTCCGAGCCGCAGGAGGACGAGTGGCCTGGAGCCTGAATGTTTCCAGTTCACCACCGTGGATACCACATCTTTATCATTCTCACATCAACTTATGGCTATCAAAGATGTTTTATTGCTCTCATTTATGTTTTTTTAGTACTATCAATCTTTTTTGTAAAAAGACTTGAGTTATTTGTCTGCGTGCAAATACAATTAAAAACTCAATAAAATGAAGTATGTCTAATCATTTTAACTAACTAATCATTTAAATGATTATCTGCATCCAGAAAATAGACTCAAGTAGGGCTGGGAGATATTGTCTACACAGGTTTGCCAAGATATTCAATTTTACATTTTACATATGTATATGATGTTATGACCATTTCAACAAGGAGTTTTTTTAAACAGAAATATTCTAAAAAACATCCACATAGTACAACGATTAGGTTATATCTATGATCCTTACATGGCATCACTCAAATAACTCTTTGCAAAAGTCTTTATTAAAGAGTGTAGTGTGCAAGGTTACTTTTGGTGTCTTTTTAAGTGAGGAAAATTGGAACAAAACAGTCCAAATCAAATGTCAGGTTTGTAAGACATTCTTTTAGCACAGATTCCTCAGGAACAACAGGCTCATTAACTTTATAAATGCAAAGCTACTTAATTATATTAGCATTACACAGTGCTAGCTTAAAGCAAAAACCTTCGTTTGACTGATGTTCCAGAGCACATGCTTGCTAAATCGTTCCCTATCACAAGTCCAAAAGTTTGTGGTCACCTGTTCATTCATTCTTTTTTTCTGAAATGACAGGTATTAATAGGGAGTTTGTCCCCCTTTGCCTCCACTCTCCTGGGAAGGTTTTAGACTTGATGTTGTAAAAATCCTGTGAGGATTTGATTGCATCTAAGACTCTACGAGGTCAGGTAATGATGCCGGATAACTAGTTCTGACTCACAAACATCTCGAGCTCTAAGATCTTCAGAGAACACAGCTCAGTTCCACTCTCAGTGCTGAATGGGTTTATATCCCTGTATAAACTTAATTGGACTGTTTTGAACATGGTGAGTTAGTCTCATTCTCTTGAGGACATAGTGTACCTCATTTTCACCTGATTGACTGACCTCCTGGGCCTTTCTCTCTCTCTGGGGGTACTGTCCTCACCGTGGCTCCTCCAACTGTAAATGTGAACTCTCACGGTCTGAGATATCCAGCAGGCCAATATTGTTTCTCGCCAGCTCTTCACCTGCAAACTGTAGACCCATAGACCATTGTCTGTAAACTCACGATACAGACCTGCAGGCTTCAGGTGTGAGCTCTAATCCAGACTGGTCTTTGTGGACCACAAATAAAATAATCAGGACACGATCAAATAAAAACACGTGCATTTAAATATGAACACATTGAGATGCACCAATACAGGAACATAACGCGTAACGAACTTATTCTGCCCTCTAGTGGTAATAACAAATAATGACCAGAGAATATGGGGCGATTAGTAATTGAGCTGTGCTGCCCTCTAGTGGCTAGATATGTATGGAACTGGACAGTATTCGCTCACCTGCTTTTATAGGCATATGATCTTAAGTGACATCCCATTCTTAATCCATAGGATTTAATATGACGTCGGGGCACGCTTTGCAGTTCTAACAGCTTCAACGCCTCTGGGAATACTTTATGAATACTATACTTTACGTGTGTTTGTGGGGATTTTTCCAGAAGCACGTGTGAGGTCAGACACCGATGTTGGACGAGAAGGCCTCCGCTCTAATTCATCCCAAAGGTGCTGAGGTAAGGACTCTGTGCAAGCCTTCCACACCAAACTCGCACATCCATGTCTTTACGGACCTTGCTGTGAGCACTGGTGTGCAGTCTTGTAGGAACAGGAAGGGGCCATCCACAAACTGTTTCCACAAAGTTGGGAGCATGAAATTGTCCAAAATCTCTTGGTACTCTTACTTTCACAGGAAGAAGGAGACGTGTGATTCATCACTCCAGAGAACGTGCCTCCACTGCTCTAGAGTCCAGTGGCGGCATGGTTTACACCACTGCATCCAACGCTTTGCACTTGGTGATGTTTGGCTTGGATGCAGCTGCTCAGCCATAGAAACCCATTACATGAAGCTCTCTATGCTGTTCTTGCGCTAATCTGAAGCTCACATGGCGTTTGGAGGTCTGTAGCAATTGACTCTGCAGAAAGTCGGCGAACTCTGCGCACTAGGTGGAGCAGTCATGCTACACACTGCAGCAGGCCTCCTCTTCTTTTGTGGCTGTTTTCAGTGTATTACTGCCATTATTGTATTCAGGTGGTGTCTTACTTCCAGTAAAGGCCAATCTCAATGCTTCAGCATACCAAGACATTTGGACAACATCATGCTTCCGCCTTTGTTAAGTTTTTGTTCCAGCATGACTGTGCCCCAGTGCACAAAGCAAGCTCCATAAAGACATGGTTGGATGAGTTTGGTATGGAAGAACTTGACTGGCCCGGACCAACCCCACCATACACTGTTGGGATGAACTGGAATGGAGGTTTTGAGACAGTGCCTGACCTCATACATAATCTACAGAATGAATGGGCACTAGTTCCCACAGAAACACCCTACAATCTTGTGAAAGGCCTTCCAAGAAGAGTGGAAGCCATAAGAGCTTCAAACAGGGGGACCAACTTCATATTAATGTGTATGTATTTAAATGCAACAATATTGAAGTCCATGTTGTTGTAATAGTCAAACACTCCAATACTTTTGTCCATATAGTGTATTTGTTAACTTCAGTTGGATTAAAGAAATGACAAAAAAGGCATATCAGACTTAAAACTTTTATATTTCAGAAAGGAAGAGCCAAAAGCAGGACAATATGTGATAACACAATACCAAACCTATCAGGGGCATTTTACTAACCTAGTGCTTATATCAGGCATTATTTAAGTACCAAAGCACAAGGTTAAAAAAAATCAACTGTAGTGTATTGGAATGTCTCCATACCATAACTGTTAGATGAATGCAAGATGGGAGACCACAAACTAAATTCTGAACATGTGACTGTACTGATCCACCTGGCCATTCCCAGTGAGGTAATCTGAGCTGTTTCAGAGCAGATAAGTCACTTCATCAGTTTTAATACCAATCAAACCCACAGAGCAACTGATTAAAAATGAGGCAAAACTCTCGCTGAGGGCTACGGTTTCTTCTGATGTGGTTTCTGGTTAAACACTATGTCCTGCTGTTTGGTGACCAAGCTTTGTGGTGATTGGTTGAATCTCTTTCACTCTTTCTCTCAATCCAATCCAGATTAGAGTTCCCACGATGCTCAGGGTTTATCACCCCCGCAGTCAGACCCTCATTCTGTTTTCTTAAAGACCTGCTTAGCAACCACATTCTTCACCCGGAGCTCCTAGAGACGGAGAGAGACACAGAGAGAGAGAGAGAGAGAGAGAGAGACAGATAAAGAGGACACATAGTGATGATGGAAAAATGTATTCAGTTTATTGAACCAATTCAACTGAACAATCCATTTCAATTAACCCAATGCTCTCTTAAATTATGTGTTAAAGTACAAGTCAAGTCAAATGTTTTAAGGCCTCTAAATGAGATTGCTTGGTTTCAGTGAGTGAGTTATTTTTGCCATTGACAATTTAATAGAGTCAGGCTCGGAATGCACAAAAACATAACTGCAGTCCACAAAATATCTGCTAATAAAAAGAGGTTGTCTTTAATAAGTCACAGTGTTACACTTTTACTATATAGGGTTGAACTGTCAAACGTTATTATTTAATTTTTATTAAAATCTTCTGGTTTTTAACAAGTGTAATCATGATGATTAATTCATGAACTGGACACTGTTAGGACATATGGGACTGGGGGGACACACACGTGAGCAGGGAATTAAAAGATTTCAGCAAAACAAAAAGCATTTTGTGTGTTTGGTCATCAAAGAACCCAAACTCGTTGTGGCTGTTACAATAGTGCCTGTGTCTCAGCTTCTTCCAGGACAAAACCTTTAATCTCCTTTTCCTCGCTTTCACCTGATCCCTGAGCCTCCAGCGTCATTCCATATTTCCCAATGTTCCTCCTCATGCACAAGATCAATAGTCTGCATATGCCAACACACAACTTTCCATATGGTTTATTGTACAAAATACAATAATGTGATCTACATTATGTACTTCTTTTTTTCACTGGGTGATTTTGGTCATTTGGTCTTTTTTTCTGCCTTTCTGTAGGTCAGTGCAAGTTTGATCTGCATCGTGTAACATCTGCACCACCATCCTTTTTTTTTTTAAATGTTTTTTTTAACTATTCAAACTTATTTATAATTACTGGTCTCCTCTACTGTGTGTGTATTTTCTGATTCAGCCACTAGGGGTCAGAAAATGTCTCAGAGGAGCAGCATTGACCCAGGGTTGACCCTTCGTAACAAGTAGTTACAGTAATAGGAGGGATGTATCATCAATTTCCAGGAAGAGATTAAATAATCGGGTCCAGAACGAAGTTGACTAACCAGATCAGTGCTTTAGTTTCCCTGAAGCAGCTGACTTAAGAGTTCCTTGCATCTTAATCACACAGACCTGAATATGTTTTGTGAATACTAGTAGAGGTTTTTCAGTTCAGCAGTTACTAGTTAATTTTATACTAAATGATTTTTGTTTGCATTGTTAAGTTGCAGTTGTTCATTTCGTCACCCCATTACTTTCAAACTTACGTCTCTTCTTTGAGCCTGAGCTCTTCTTTTCAACAGGACCATATCAGTGTGCAGTTATAAGCACTAGTATGCACGAATTGGGTGAAGACTGGGTGGTTTATAATTCTCTATTATAAAAATGATTCAGTATCAGGAAATACCGTGTTTTACCAGAGTTTATCTTATTTGCTTATTTTAGCATGACTAGAGGAATGGTAGTTGTATATTTACCATAAACAACAAAACCCATTTTTTGCACACTTCTGTGTTTGTAAATGCCCTGAGAATTTTTATTTTGGAAAAATAAGAGCATATGGTGTTAAATCCAGCTAAAATGTATTAGAATACATTGGGAAAATCTGAAATAAACTAGGTTTAACTGGCACAGATGCCACAGTCTTCAGCTGTATGTATCCATTTTTACACAGCGAATGTGTTGTGGTTAGTTATAATAACTGTGCCCTTACCAGGTGGAGCTGGTTTCCCTCCAGCCAGTGAGTCCAACCCCTGCCCTCCTTCTCTCCTCGCTGCACACACACCAGCTTATCACCATTCCAGTCCACTGTAGTCTGCAACACACACACACACACAGCCTATAACCACCACATACCATCTGTGAAACGTTTCCCACACCACTGAGGTAATAAAGCAATACAAGAAGATGAATAAACACATGCACACCTGGCACTTCCTCCCATCAACAGGTCCCAGGTCTTCAGTAAACTCTTTGCCCAACATGAAGTCCATGTCGAAGTTTTTGAACGTGGTCATGGTCTTAATGTTCATGTGGCCTGTGTTGACATCATGCTCAATGTGCTTGCTGGGTTTTAGCATGCACACAACCTTCCTTAGTGCAAAATTCACATCTACAGAGAGAGAGAGAGAGAGGGAGAGAGTTCAATCTCATGTTATCTCACATGTGCAGAGAGAATGAAAATGGGATTTTACACGCATCAGTAGTGAACATTCAGACACAATGTTCCATTAATCGCAAATGCACTCATCCAGTGATGTGAAAATAATGAGCACATCATGATAATCTTTATTTCCTAATAGTGGCACTTTCGAATTGCTCCTTTTAACCACACATATAGATGTTAACAGATCCAGTGAAACCGCTCCACTTATGTTCAGTAATAGTCAGGTCCACTCATCCGGACTATCACTACGAAACCAACTCCCTTCATTTTACCCTTTAAAATTACTTTCATTTTGACCTTAATTTCTCATGCAGGAAATTACGGAAAATTAAGGGGAAAAGTGCACAGAAAACGGCTGATTACGGGGTCAAACTCCTTATGTTTTAAAAATTTGCCCTTTAAATAATAGAACCTCCTGAATTAACGCTTTAAATTTATGATTATGGGGTTTCATACCTTAAATCTAATTTTAAAGTAAAATTAAGGAGTCTGTTTCACAAATGAACCACTTAATTCAACCTAAGGGGGTTGGGGTATTTTCAGGGGTAAATTGTGGTAGGGTTAAGCACATTTTAAGCACATTGTGTTTCATAGTGTATGGACCCTTGACTCTATAATCATCACTATTCAAGGTCAGAGATTTAAGTATCAGGAAATAATCATAATCAGGACTCATTTTCCTATCAGCGCATCCTCATGAATGATGCTTTAGACTCTCCATTGTTTCTTCAGTCTGACTGCAGCACTTTTAACTCCATAATGTTTTATTATGGGTTGGGAGGGGGTGGGGTATATTTCTGAATGTATTCAGCAGAAATCTGTGCTCTTATAGTAGCGGTTTCTTGCAGAGGTGAGTCGATGTAGGATCTCCAGGATACAGAATCAGACTGAAAGTGGATATCTCAGCCTGGAGAAGGAGGGGGGCTGGAGATGAGCTCACGCCACAGGAATGAAGAGAGAAAGACAAGAAGCAGAGGGAAGAATGAAAAAGAATAGTCTTACCCAAAGCAGCCAGGTAGGCCTCGAAGTTTTCCTGAGACACCATATGGTAAAGGCCAGAATAGTTAGGTCTGGACATCTTTCTTTCTTCTGTTGTGGTTTTTCTCTTGGTGATGGAAGTCCTGCCAGCTCTGTCTGATGTTTCTTCGGTTTTGCGTTCCTGCGCAAATTAGCGCATCGTACGCGGTCCGATGGAAAAGTTTACGCAAAACTTTGGACCGATCGAACCGGCTCGACCGAACTCTCTCTCTTCTGCTGGGAGGCTCCTGTAAATGTAGCTGCTGGCTCGGTGTAAACCCTCTCCCTGCTGAACCTGCCCCTTCACTCCAGCTCTAACAGTGAGGGAAAGTGTGTTATCTCCCTTTAGTAATAGGGATTTGCATAAAATCCTGATTTAGAGCAGAGCAGCAGCACTCAGTGAGTCAAAGCTGCTGCATCTGAACATGCACTCACGCAACAGCAGAACATTAGAGCTAGAAGTCCCACCCCTCACCCCCATCTCCCCCTCCTCTTCTCCCCTCTATAGTACCCCTTTACATGCCCTCCCCCTGGGCATCAACTCACTGCACTGTGCCAGAAGGATACATGTAAGAAATACAGAGAAAAGACCCTTAAACCAAAGTGAAATTATGCTCAGTTTGTTTGGGGCGGTGTTGACAATTGGAGGTAGCCCAGTGGGTAGGATACTTAACACCAGACCAAGAGATCATGGGTTTGAATCCTTCTTTTAGCACACCACCACTAGGTCCCTGAGCAAGACCCTTAACCCCAAGTTGCTCCAGGGAGACTGTCCCCTGTAGTTAGGGAATGGAAGTCGCTTTGGGTAAAAGTGTCTGATAAATGCTGTAAAATCTTAAGCACTTTTGTTAATTGTATAATGTGACCATATTATACATTTTTTCTTGTATTTAATTTTTTTCCACTTACAAATATTTCACAAGCTCTTACAATATCTTGGAATTAAACCTGCGTACTGTTGTTACTGCACCTTTAAGACTGATATATGTAAATGACCTTTGTTCTGATTGCCTGTCCTGTATTGTACCTCATTCAAAAAGCATTGTAGGTAAAAACACTCTTCACAACTTCAGTGGGAATGGGCTGTAGGCTCAGTAGGCGGACAGATGGATATGTGATCGTTATCATGACATCAAAAATTCTCATCAGTCCCGAAGATTTACGTAGTGTCCACATTAGTCGTCTGTTTTTTGTTTGTCTATTGTCTGCTGTCTATTGTAACTTGCACTCTGTTGAATGTTGTATGTTGCACTGTGGTCCATGGAGAAACATTGCATCTCACTGTGTGCTGATGATGATAAAGTAACTGTGAACTGGACTGAGGTGGGTTTTTTAAATGTAGAAAATGTTAGTGTTTGCATAATGCATCAGACATCTATCTTTCAAAAAAGAGAGGAAAACTTGCTTTTCCATGGTATGGGCACTTACTAACAAAGCCGAACTACAAAGTGAAGTAAAACTTGCTGTCGTTTTTCTTACACATCAATGAAATTGGGTCTTGTCCTCCACTTTCATGAGTAGCGAGTGTCTGTAACTGCCCAGCCCAAAAGAAAAAATCCATCCAAGGTGAGAAATAAAGCATATCTCAGTTTTTTGTTAACAATTTCTGAATGCTTTCTTCAAAACCCTGTCATGAGCTTTTGTTTTGTTAAGGGTGCTTTTGTTTTTGTTGATTATTTTTGTTTTTCATTCATCGTGGCAGTAGTTCAGCATAATTCTCCACCACAGTGCAATATTAATCTCGGAACACTGTTTCTTTAAAGGCTGCTGGACTTGGTTGGTCTGAGACAAGTCCGGGTCCAAATACCAGTGAGTCTGAGACAAACCAGAGACCCCAGAAAAAGCATCTTGAGTCCAGGCTTTAGAATGAAGGCAACAAAATGTTTTTCCAAGACACAATGTTAAGTAAATGTCAAATTAACCCAGAGACACATTACCCCACTTCAGCAACACAAATTCTTTCTCGTTTCACTCACAGATGCAGACCCACATCATTTAACCCTCTTTTCACACTGTTTCATTCATAATGTTGCCCAGCCATTCGCACATTAGAACCATTCACACTTATTTTCTAATCACTTCAGTCAATAACTGGTAGTTCTCACTCTTGTGAGAATGTTTAGACCTACATTTACATTTACTTTTACGGCATGTAGCTGACGCTCTTATCCAGAGCGACGTACATCAGTGCTTAAGAAGTCCACAACTGTTTCTTACCTGAAAAACAGCT
>JBBPDC010006101.1:0-13804 GCA_037974485.1 Hemigrammopetersius urotaenia | reverse complement strand
AAATCCGATAAAATTCAACCAATCAGATGACGACTTCGAGATTCCTGAAGTGTTTCCAGTTAAGTGTACCATATGCCTCAGACGTTTAGCCAAGGTTCCGTGGGCGTGACGTCTGAGGCTGAGACTAGATGAGAATTTAACAGATTCACAAAACTCTGAATGTTCTGAGAGCCATCAGCCAAACACTGTCACCCTCTAGACCAGGGGTGGCTGGTTCTGGGGAGCCGGTATTCAGCACAGTTTGGTAGATGCCCCACTCAAACACGCCCACTAAACCTGGCAATTAACAGATGAGTTGAACCAGGAAATGATCAAACGGCGTTGGAGACTATTTTCACATGAAACCTCAGGCCCCACACATATCGATCGCCTCGTCCAAGCCTTGCACTCGTCTTTTCATTTGTTTCCATGCATCCCTTTTTCCTCAATACATGTCCATTACATTTTTGGCCACATTTAAATTAATGGAGTTCTGCTCATTAGCACTTCACCATACATCCATAAAGCTTCATATGGTTCAGACCGGCCACTTCAGTAGGAACACTAGCTCATCTGGGGCATTCGCAGCAGGCCCGTCTCAAAATTTCTTCAGGAAATTTCTCTCTAGTTTACTGTTGCTGTTCAGCTGGTGTCAAGAAGGGGTCTCTGCACTAGCTGAGCTTTTTTACTTGATGATCGGTGGCGTGTTGGGAGGGAGAGCAAAAGTACATTTAGTAAAATCTGAATTTCATCTTTTAAATGGTACTGT
This sequence comes from Hemigrammopetersius urotaenia, assembly GCA_037974485.1. Taxonomy (NCBI): domain Eukaryota; kingdom Metazoa; phylum Chordata; class Actinopteri; order Characiformes; family Alestidae; genus Hemigrammopetersius; species Hemigrammopetersius urotaenia. The sequence continues at coordinate 13,056 of JBBPDC010006101.1, read as the reverse complement.
ATGACAAACTGGGAATAAAATGACCAATGATGCAAACTAACGAGATAAAAAAAGTTGGTTGTAATTTCAGTTTAAAGCTGTTAACAGTTTGCTTTGGGTATGTTTCTTTTCCAAAAGCATTCTTATCTATCAACAACATTTTGAAAAGCTAAGTGTACCCAAACCTCAGGCTCATTAACAGAGAAACTGACATGCTTGCTGACATATACCAATTTGTTCAACATGGGTATGTTTTTCTTGTAGCACAGTTTAGGATTCTTCTTCTCCAATGCGGCCTGTAGTCTGTTATTTTACATGTCAGTCAAAGTAAGTGGTTCTTGGCCACACAACAAAACATCAGACTCACTGATGATACGCAGAAGTCTGAGATTAGGGGTCTCCAAACATTTGATGGGCCACATATAAAGCTAGAACGAAATAAATTATTCATATAAATCTTTAAACAGTGTTATCACAATTTCTGTAATCTGATGCTTCAAACCATCTGTAGTAGTGCAGCATGGCGTCCAGCTGGTGCTCTGTTGCTTCGAAATTGCAAATTCCATTAAAGCTCTTTTGATAAAGAGTATTTCCAGTTATTGCAAGAACTTTTTTTGCTACCACAAAACAGCATTAGTATAAAGTATCACCAGTAATATCAGCAATTCATCAGAATATAGTGGACAGTGCTCCAAGGAGATGCATGGATAAAACAAAGTGCAGCAAATTAACAATCAATAGCCACTGTTGCTCCCTCCTGATGTCAGTGATGGAAACAAATTATCTGCATATAGCACATGCATGTGAACCCTGCACTCACACATTCTGAATTACTGAAGCCTTTTCTAAAGTATGTAGGTTTTTAAATAAAAGACAACTTTCTTGGATAAATAAAACAACTGCAACTAATTATAATTCTCTATAAAACACATTGTAATGGTTGAAACCGATATTATACATTCTTCATAATCGCTTTTCAACCAAAACATTAAAATCACTTGACTAATATTATATAGGTCCCTCTTGTTCAACATGAGGTAAAATAATTTGTTACTTCAAACCATGTCACCTTCTTCCTTTGTTCCACAGTTTAGTTCTGATGACTATGTGCCCATTGTAAGTGCCTTCAGTAGTGGACAAGGGTTGGCATGGGCACTCTGGCTGGTCCAAGGCTATGCAGGCCCATACACACTAAGCTGCAATGCACTCTTCTGAAGGCAAGCCTTCGCTTCCCACGTGAATCACTGAGCCTTGGGCACCCATGACCCTGTCACCAGTGCACTAATCACTGCGGACCAGGAACACCTCATAAAATCTGCTGCGGAGATGCTCTGTTCCAGTCATCTACCAATCCAAATTTGGTCGAAGTCGCTCAGGGCCTTGCCCATTTTCCCTGCTTCCAGCACATCAACTTCAAGAACTGACGCTTCACTTGCTGCCTAACATATCCCACCTTTTAACAGCTGCCACTGTAACAAGATAATCAGTGTTATCCACTTCACCTGTTAGTGATGTGAATGTTATCGCTGACCACTGCATTAACATAGTACACCTACATATACAACAAGCGCAACTTGTAATTACTACACTCCTTCATTTTAAACATGTAACTGCTGGGTTAAGAAAAGTCCACCAACCAAAAATACACAGTCAAAAGTGTCCTGTGGCCAAAAACTGACCACTGACAGTTTATATCGTCCTGGGGTTTAAGTTCCAAGAGGGGTTACGCCTGCGAATTTATGATGTGGTTAAAATAAAAATGCCTAAAAATGCCTCAAATATGCTCCCAAAACGCTTAATTTCATTTTTAACTCAGCTTACGTGTATACCTGCGGTACATTGCACACTGCAGACTGCACTAAAATTCATGCAAGCATGTTTTCTTTGGTATGCAATGTTGTTTTCTTTGGTATAAGCACGTAAATACAGCAATAAATGAATTCAATGTACAGAAATAATATACAGGACTTTAGAGGGAACAAAACAAAAACATGAGAACACTCAGATAAACACTTGAGACAGTTCTGATGGGAAACTGTTCTGATGCGGGAATGCTGGGCTTCATCTGCCAATGATGCATCACAGGGCAGCAACCAAACAGCAGCAAGGAGAAATTAATAACACTCACGGATTGGCTACATTTGAAACTACCGCTTCAGAGTACAGCCGTATTTCACCATCCCAAGACGCGCTTTCTTTGTGTTTATTTCCACAGTACCAAAACATTTTTACAGTTATATTGAACATGGAAATGTAACTGAATTTACTTTAATATTTGTGTTTCTTAATAATTCTTAATAATTTAGCAATAAAATGCATGAAAAATGATATGATATGATATATACTGCAGTTTCCTCGAATTTGTAGTTCAGCCATAAGAAAAAAAATCCCCAAGCGAATTGTCAGGGGTTACCGTATATATAATTTTCTGCGGTCTACCAAACTTTCTGACCTCTTCTCTCCATGTATGTCCAGTCTTGACAACTTAACAGATGCCTTTGTGACTGTTGGCTGTAGCTGAGTTTTTATAGTTTATTCTTGGTAAAGCCTCGTCGCAACCCTGTAAAGTGTACCTGTACTGTTCTATCCTCACTGTCGCCTTCTTTATCCTCTGTTCTGTTTACTTTATGTTTCTCTCTCACTCTTTTATCTCTTCTGCTGCACATGTCTGGCAAGCTCCTGCTCCCACTGCAGAAAGTTTTCTCTTGTGGAGGAGCCAAGTTTACCTTACAGAGCTTTTAAGTTTGGAGAGTCCATGCGACTACTGTTTGCCTTCCATTTTGCAGCCATAATCCAACACACACAGCTAAAACCCACAACCAATATTACTCAGACGTAAGCCAAGGCAGACAAGGCTGCCTTTCCTAAGACTGGTTTCTCCTATCAGCTCTCAGACTTGGCTTTAATTGTGGGCCAAAAATGATATGGCACCGGCGGGGGCGTTTTCTCACCTGCTCGAGGCAGCTCTATAGTGTGGTTCTCGATTCCATCCTGCATCAGCTTACGTCTGGACCACTCAGGGCTAACATCTTCAGCCGGGTCTGACCCTGAAGGCTCTGTCTCTGTGAGAGGAACAAGAAGGGAGAGACTGAATTAACACAACAATATAATAAAGAAATATTTTCTCTACCAGGTACAAAAGTAAAATTAACCATTTGAAGTTCAGTTTTTACATTTGGTTCTGATTGTATATCATATACATTGTATACATTTCTTTGTAATAACTAGGGCTGCACAATATTAGAAAACATGCGATAATGTTAGTGTTGCGATGGCGATATCACATGCGATACGTGAGTTAAAACTTAGCCTTTACTGTTTTTTAAAAGAATTTACTTAAACAGAGCATGTAATGCCTCCCATAAAACATTTGAACCATTGAACATTGTTGAAAAAAATCAGAAAATATTTTTTTAATAATTTAAAATCTTAAATTATTAAAAAATAATAATTTAATAATGAATGGCACTGGATGAAGAGTTTTGGAAAAACACTATTTATTGCAGTTCAGTCAGTCTTTCGCGATATGGATATTGCGCATGTTGATATCGCGATGGCGGTAAATAAGTGTAGTATTAGTGGCGCCTGTGAACACACCACATTGGGAACTGTGTGAAATTATTTCTCCATGTTTAACCCATTCAGCAAGTGGAGGAGTAGCCAGCTACAGATACAGCACCTGGGGAGCAGTGTGTGGGGACGGTACCTTGCTCAAGGGTACCTCAGTGGTGCCAAGAGCAGTCCTGAGATTCGTACCCATAACCTTCTGATTGCAGGGGCAACTCCTTACCACCAAGCCACCAGCTGCCCCATTATTATTAATCATTAGCGTTAGCGAAGTGTGTCATTAGAAGCATTTACCACAACGCTTGCACAGAGGATGGTGTGACCTCCAATTCACTTTAGGCTTCAAGTGTACCATAGACAGGTTCCTGCTTCACCTTGCAGACGTGCTGCATGGCTTTTGGTATTAAAAGAGCCCTATTTATGCTGTTATTTTGTGTTCAGTGATCCATATTTTATTTATAGTGATTCACTAAATGATACTAAAGCTGTTTTAAGATGTTTGTGTTTGCAATAGCTGTTTATTTTGTTTATCATTGCATTTTTTGTTTTTTGGATGAATACCTCATAAAGGCACTTTGTTAAAGATTCGTTTATATGTTTGTGAAAGTTGTTTATATTAATCTCTGAGCTGCTATTAAACATGTTGCAGGTTTAACCATGTAGAAATTCGCTCATGTCACACATGTTGTTCTTTACAAAATAGTCACTGTGGCAATAGTCAGTGTGGTTTATGAGGACTAAGGGCATGGACAGGCTTTGCTATACTGAAATGTAGAAAAACAAGCATTCACACATAGCATTATAAAATCGGTCGCACTTTACTCACACCACAGATGCCTTAGTTTTTTTTATTTGTTCTGTGAAAAATGTGCATCTGTGTGCTTGGAAAAGCTTTTGACGACAAGTAGTATTTCCAATGATCCTCTCTCGCTAATTCGTCTCATCAAGTCAAGAGGAATAAAAAGCACAAGGCAAATATTGTAGCCTCGTAGTGGGCGTGAGTCACACATCTCCCCTGCTGATTCAGGCAGGCACTTTGAATCATTGTGCCATGTATTATGACAGAAGGTCCCCGTTTACTCTGGACACAAATCAGTGAGTAATCATACAGTAATAAGAAGTAATTACTGTTAAACATAATGGTCTGTCCAGTCTATGGGTCATTTCCCAGGAACGGTTAAAACGGGCAGTTTGGGAAGAAGGGGGGAAACTAAAGTACAACAACAAGAAAATACAGCTGGCTTCGTGATGCAAGAGATGGTGGCGTATTAGGTTGCACGTTTACCTAGCTGCCAAAATGTGTAGCTTTTGGACGGGGGATTAGTGTTTCGGAGGCATGTGTTTTGAAAGCAAGCTTGAGTTTAAACAAACAGGCTTAAATCTGAATTCAAGGTAATGAGTAAAGGGAAGTGTGGACCACAGATCACCAGCCAGTGTTGTGGAGAGAGAACAGATGTGGCTAAACAGAAAAACCCAATTAGAGGAGAAATTGCAGTAAAAAAACAGTTTTTACTGCAAAAGCCCAGTCGGCCGAGAGACCTTTTGAGATCAGATATCACACAAGATCTGCTCTGGGCTTCTTATGTTACTATATACACTGTATGGACACACCTGTTTTTCAGGGTTTAGGCTAGGCCCCTTACTTCCAGTGTAGGGTAATCTTAATGCATTTTGGACAACGCCATGCTTCCCACGTTGACAGTTTGAGGAAGAAACTTTTCTATTTTCTATTCCAGCATGACAGTGCCTCAGTGCACAAAGCAAGTTCCATAAAGACATGGTTGGATGAGTTCAGTGTGAAAGAACTTGACTGGCCACACAGAGCCCTGACCTCAACCCCATCCAACACCTTTGGGATGAACTGGAACAGAGATTGTGAGTCAGGCCTTCTCGTCCAACATCAATGGCTAAACACATAAATGCTCTACAGAATTTCCTCATAGAAACTCTTGTGAAAAGTCTACCAAGAAGAGTGGAAGCTGTTATAGCTGCAAAGAGGGACCAACTCTATATTAAAGTCTATGCATTTGAATGCAATGGTGTAATGTCCCAATATTTTTGTCTATATAGTGTATGTGCCAATATTTTATCTTATTCATGTAAATGAAGCAACACCTTTCCATCCTGTCCTACCACTCTGTGCCCTCATGAGTATGTGACAATGTTCTCTGGCTTCACACCTCTTATTACCACAAAGCTCTCACAGGTGTTTCTGAACCCCTATTGTAAGGCCTCCGAGTTCTTCTCTCTTTGACCACTATTGCTTAAAAGCCTTCGCAGGTGTTCTCTCTCAGCCACTATTGCTCATTTCAACATATGGCCAAATTCATCTGGCTATATGTTATGTTCAGTGGGGTTCATTTTAATACATTCTTGTGCTCAGTAATACCTTGTGCTGTATTTAATGTAAAGCAAGATGTAAGTAGTAGTAGAAGTAGTGGTTAAAAAGTACTACACCAGCCCATTTGTTGGTTTTTTCCCAGTATATATCCAGAAATATATGTGCTATATAATTTTTTCAAATATAAATTTGCACAAGGTCAAATGTATTTAGTTTCATCTTAAATGAAGCAATTAAACAGCATTGTGGCTTAAAATACACATACATACTCACACAACTATGGAACACTGGTTCTAAGATCGTAAGTCCTACATCACCCAGTGCAAACAAATCCATTTACTAAAATAGGAAAAATGGCTTATACTGTTTTCTTTGTATCTTTCCAAAGATCAACACTAAGAGAACGCATCCAACCTTCATAAATGGCGGCAGTACATGGTAGCAAAATATAGAAAAAAAACCCCTGAGACAGATAAAAAAGTAGAGCTTCTTTCCAGTCGCATGTCTTTGACTTCAGCGAAGCCTTGTCATGTTAATTTAGAGAACGACACAAAAAAAATAACATTCCAGTAATGTAACTCATTCTGATTTACATCAGTAGGAAATTCCAGATTGGTTTCTGGATGAAAATCAGGGCTGATATTTTCCCACTAGCCTTAAGTGAGACCCTAGAATGACTTATTTTAGTAGTTAGGTTCACTTTGCTCAATATATCACTTGCAGGACCAAGATCATGACAGTGGGACCTTGTATCCATTCCTTCAGAAGTCTATGTACACTGCCTTTGCTGACTGGCTGGTAGTAAAACCTGGTCCCTTATCTCTGTGTGTGTGTGTGTGTGTGTGTGTGTGTTTCTCCCTCTCTCTTTGCAGGACAGGCTTTATTTGGACGTCCATTTTACCGAGCTATATATGGAGAAAATCAACAGTGTGTTTTAGTACACCGCCTCATCTTGCATGGAAAATAAAAATGAAACACGGCTCTAATGCCACACACAGAGACGAGTACGTCTGTAGCAAGGCAGGTATATTTACGTGCAGAATGATACACACAAACAGAAGAGAGAGTGCTGGCGGGGAGAGAGAGAGAGACAGAGGGGAGGGGGACAGGAACAGTTTGTTCTTTTATTCATATCTGTTTAATGATCATTAGGTAGTAGCCAGTGGTTGTTCTTTTTTTTTTCTTTCATGGTCCCATCGATTCATCTGAGGGGCAGAGGGACATGGCAGTGGTCGCTCTTGGCCAAGAATGGCACCGCGCGGCGTCTTTCATGTGGGAGACGTTAAGAGAGCGCGGCCCTGGGCCATATGCAAGTCAAATGAGGCCTGTCGATGTTAGCAACGCCGCCCGGCGCACATCACACGCATAATAAGCGTACACTCTTAAAAGGTTCTTCGGGGGGTTCTGTGGATGATTAATGATTCTATGTAGAACCACTTCCAGGGAAATTACCGGTTTTGAAGAAAGACTGCGATGCGAGGTTTCTGAGAGTTCTTAAAGGGCATTTACATCACTGCAGGTTCTCTGTGCTCTCAAGGTGTGGGTTCTTACGTGCAGGTTCTACGTGCTGCGAGTAGAATCTCGCCCATTTTTTAAAACCTGCATATTTCAGCTGGTGATGAAAGACAGAAAATGAACTTCTTTCTTTACAGAGTGATGCCGACAGAAACCAAGAATTGTGACGTCTCCACAAAAATTTTATTAACCATTCGAAACCACTGGCGAACCTACAACGTTGGATTTTAAGAATATGTTTCGGGCCAAAACCTTCTCAAAACTACAGTGAAACAGCAGAACAGAACGTTATGTGGTGCTTTTTATGTGCCATGAGAAACTGATTTTGCGAAGCGCTTAAAAAACACGCAAGACGCCTCTTTCTTATTCAAAACAACAGAAAAAAATGTGACAGTGTGACACCCCCCCACCCTAAGTTTCCCATTAACTGAGAATTTTAAACAAAACTATTCTGAATGACTAAGGTTAAGAATGATTTTAGTTAAGAATAATTGTTCAGAATTTTTGGAAATTTTGAAATAATCATGAAGAATTCCTGTCTTCTCATTGGCTTCTTAAAATAGGTATTTATTTGATATATGATAGACATAATGTGGAAGGCTTTAATTAGAAGGCAATACAATCACATCAGAAAAGTAAAGTAATTCTAAAGTAAAGGACAGAAGAGCCACAACTGATAATCCATCAATCCATCCATTATCTACCCTATTCCTGCATTCAGGGTCGGGGGGGACTGGAGCCTATCCCAGCTGCAATGGGCGAAGGGGGGTACACCAGCATGTCGTAGGGCCACATATAGGGACAGACAACCATTCACTCTCACATGGGCAATGGGCAACTTAGAGTGCTCAATCCACCTATTCCCCAAAGCACACGTTTTCGGTGGTGGGAGGAAACCAGAGTCTCCGGAGGAAACCCACGCGGTCACGGGGAGAACATGCAAACTCCACACAGAAAGACCCTGCGCTCAACCCAGGAATCGAACCCAGGACCTTCTCGCTGTGAGGCAACAGCGCTAACCCCTGCGCCACCGTGCCACCTGATATTCATTTCTATTAAATATCACTCTGAAGGTAATTGTTACTAACCTGGCAAGAGTTTGAGACAAGAAAGCTGATCTAAATGCCAGTTTCTACCATGAGCTCCACACTTAGATGGTAAGGCTGCCTGGCGTGAGTCAACAACACATTGGGGATTAATAGTTCCCAGAGAAAGGTCAAATGGGACATGAATTAAAGTACAATCATCATTTATTATTCGAGTTGTAAGGGCTCTTTGGTGAGAACCATGCACTCATGGCTACTCTAAGAACAAAAGCTGGTTTCTGATCTCTGAGGCAGCCTGTCTAAGCCCTTCCTTTTTTCTGTGCTGCAGGTGGACGAATGAAGAAGCACCAAATTGCTTTTCTGGACAGTTGTTCTGACCTCCTGATCCCTGCCAAGACGTAACAGGTGAGCGGTGGGAACCAGATGGTGGGGTTAGCAACAAGCGACACTCTGTACTGGAACCAAATCCTTTGTTCTAAACAACGTAGTACGGCAACAGCTTGCATCCGGATTTTTTTTCTTCCTTCACCTAATCTGACAGATACAGAGTAAAGAAGAATGCTGGCTTCTGAAGGATCCACTGGTGTTGCCTATATTAGTACTCATGTCACACAACAATATTCAGTCTGCACACACACCCTCGTCCGAAGTTACTTCTGAAGTGTATTAAAAGATTCTTTCCAGCTATGTGTGAAATCCTGTGTCTGCGACTTGTGCACCAGTAGCTGAATTCACTCTTAAGAAATAGTGTCCGGACATGAACAGTGTGTACTTCGCTAAAGTACTGATGTATGTATGGAACTATATGTCCAGAATCCCAGACAATATCTAATTGCGGGTCAACTCAGAAGGCTCAATTCAGGATGTGGTCCTTCACCAGCACGCTTACTCTGTGAAGTTTGATCCATATGACCTACGGGGCAGCCAGCTGTTGAAAATGGCTTGGGGTTTTTTTTCCCCATGTCATGTCACATACTGCATCGTACTCAACTCCCAGCACTCTTTCAAAGGAATATATCTGTACTGACCCTCTTTGTTTCTCTCTCTCTCATTCCCTCTCTCTCTCTCTCGCACACAGCCTTCGTTCCTTTGATTCACTTTTTTTGTTCCCCGCCAGCTTTAAATCAAAAGGATAAGCTGGTCACCTGTGGCTTTGTCAAGGTTTTTTGTCGGCCTCTTAATTAACCAGAACCTAGCAAGGACAGACCTACCTGCAGGAGAACACGGCCCTGTTCTCAGGACTCCCTACACACACACACACACACACACACACACACACACAAATGCTCACACGCACGGCTAATCCTTCATACCTACCATGATTTTCTCACTATTTTACCTCAAGGACCTTTTTTTTTCGGTGGCTTTTCTCACCCCCATTTAGCAGGTCTCAGACCTGCCCCTGCATCTTTTCTCCCCTGTCAGAAAGAAGCTAATTAGGCAAAGAATTCCACCAAAGCGAAGGTGACAATTAATAGCCTATCTAATCCACCCTTAGCTCACGAAAAGGGGGGTAAATATCTACATTATTTACTTGTTATAACATACATTCATTTATTCAGAGTAGTCTAACATGAGAAGGGTCGTTCGACAGACACTCATGTGTCACAAACACCTAAGAAGGATTTGCTGGTGAATCTGATGATTAATGAGAAATGGTTTTATCACAGTTTGAGCCTAAAACCAACTGATGGAGGAGAGACACATGTAGGGCGTTTTAAAGCAAAACAGGCCCTCATATTCATTTTTGTTTTTTCCAGATGTAGCACTATTTCATCAACCGTCAACATCACATACAAAACCTCAAGGGACTCATGGAGGTTTGGATATTAAATAAAATGCCACCACCACTGTCAAAGACGTTCAAGTGAAGTTTCTCTCCAGCCATGTCAAGCCACCACCTCTGAATTAGACACATTTTAGGGGGGGAATTAGGTAGAATTCCCCTCCAAAACGTATCTCCCCTGTTAGGCATTTCTTTCTTTCTGATCTTCGCTCTCACATGTCTGTGCGTCCACTGGTCATCACCAAATCAGATTTACACTCTTGAGCATCTTTCCTTCTCTTCTCTCCACAGAAGCGAGAGCGCGCACGACTAAATGGAGCCGAAAGGTGTGTGACGCAGGTGGGACTCTGCTCCAAGACGCACAGAAATGTGGGGAGCTTATTTTTTAAAGTACCCCCCCCCCCCCTTCCTCCTGCACAGAAATCAAGTTCTGGGGCCCGTGACACCCAAATGCCCAGTTTGTTCCTAAATAAGCTCGAAAATGCGCAAAAACCCGAGAAAAGGAAAAAGTAGGCTAATGCGCCACAAGCCACTAAGCCCCTTTGGTGAGGTATTCATATTATGAAACACACCATTTCTTACCTCGGTGTGTTTGTTTGTGTGTGTGCGCGCGCGCGTGTGTACGTGTGTCTTTGGAAACGATGGGCTGCGTCCAAAACTGCACATTACTCACAAAGAACAGTGCGCGAAACAGTCCGTACGTGCGTAAAAGTGGTCGCGGACGCAGCCGGTCTCCAGGCTCGCCCTGTTACCTGTCAGGTGTTGGACTCGCACGAGCCACACGAGCGCCAGCAGCCCGAGTCCTCCGCAGCAGAGCCGCCGCAGGGCGCGCCGTCTCCCGGAGCGCAGCGCCGCCTTCATGCCGTCGCCTTTGCGCCCTCAGGAGAGTGCTGAAACATACCGGCTCCACCCTCCTCCCGTCCGCCAGGCTCCTCGCACGGGCGAAAACTTTTGAGTCTAGGGCTGGTGGGCTGTTCTCCTGAGCTCCTCCAGCTGTCTACATCCCCACTCCGCTCGAGCCAGAGCGCGTGGAAGTGCTCGGACACACCAAGATCTCAGACAAACCACTCTCAGGATTTCACTCACATGCCTGCGGGTCAGGCCGTGGGGCGCAGCTTGGAAACGTCTCTCTCTCTCCCTCTCTCCAGTGCACATGCACACACTCACCACTCCCACTCCCGGCTAGGGGTCGTGGTCTGACGCTTTTTTTGCAACCAGAGAGGATCGCCACTAGAGGGCGCCAGACCTTCCCACACGGCCGAAGCTGAAGGGTCCTTATTAGAGTCCCTGAACTCATCTCACGTTTAGCCTGCTGTGGGTGTGCAGAAGGGGCGGCAGGGGCCCGAGAGGCTTCGGACTGCCAGCTACAACCAGATCCGCAGCAGTGCGTCCGTGTCTTTATCTTTTAGCTGTTAATTTATAGCCTTGTCCTGAATGCACTTGTGCAGTCTCATGGTGTTTCCGTTTTTGTGCTTTGTTTGTGTTGCACCATGATCCTGGAAGAACATTGTTCATTTCACTGTGTAGTGTGTATATGGTTGAAATGACAATGAACACCTACTTGACCTGACCAGTGTGGTCTTCAGCCTGTACCGCAAGCCAGTGGCAACGGCAGGGCTTTGAAGTGCAGGATGTGTGAATCTACAGGGCGATATGAAAGGGAGACAGATTCATTTGAATCTCAAACATATGGCAATTCATTTAGCTTTTAAGGCTAGAATATTGGGGGTGGGGGGTTGCATGTGTCTTAAAATAATAATATTAATAGTAATATAGTAGTAGTCTTTTAATGTAACTTTAGACTTTAATGTAACGTTTATATTTTATATTTGAATAATTGAAATATTTCAGTGTCCTTTCGGTTTACTTTGTGGGTTTGAATCCCAGGACTGCCAGTAGCACCACAGAGGTGTCTCTTAGCAATGTCCCCACACACTGCTCCCCGGGTGCTGTGCTGTGCTGTGCTGCTGGGCACTGGCTGCCACTGCTTCACTTGGTGAATGGGTTAAATACAGAGAATGAATTTCACATTGTTTACATTTGGCAATAAGGACCACTGTACTCCTGAAACTTCTCTGGGTCTTGTAGCTCTTAAATCAGCATTTCTTCACATTCAGAACCAAAGATCTCAGCTTACATTTTTCATAATTTACACGCTCGCTCCTAACCCTGTTCTGTAGGATTCTGGTCATAACAGGATAACTGGACTGCGTACTAAAAATAACCTGAAAATGTTTTATATTGACAGTGCAGAGTTTTTCCTGACTAAGCAATAAAACAGGATTAGTTTCACTAATATGTTCTAAATATTCCTCAGTCTAGAGCGTGTCTTCACAACAAACTAAACATTGCATTCTAACATCCTCCAAACACTAGTTTTTAAACACTAGTAGATACTATAGTAGGTAATGTCACATTTCCATATCGAATTGTTTTATTTGTAAGAAGATGAATGTATTTTACATTTTTGAGAGAAGATTAGTGATCGGCTGGCAGAGATTCACTGTGATGTCTGTTTTTTTAAACCACGCCCCGTTCACCTGTAGTGTCTTCACTCTGAAGTGGTCAGTTCTCTATTATTATTTAAGAGTAGGTGCATACATTCTAACCATTCAAACATACTCTTGTACTTATAATAACATCTTAGCAGATACAATTTCAGTTCTCACCATTAAGATTAAGGATGAACTTGTAAGGACCTTTTCAGTTCCACTGTTAGTATAAATGTTTCAGCTGATTTCTTAGTCATCCATCCATCCATCCATCCATCCATCCATCCATCCATCCATCCATCCATCCATCCATCCATCCATCCATCCATC
>JBBPDC010006081.1:0-13806 GCA_037974485.1 Hemigrammopetersius urotaenia | reverse complement strand
GTGTACAGTGTCCTTGAGTGTTTTGAAAGGCGCTTTTCAAATAAAATGTATTATTATTATTATTATTATTATTATTAAAGTCTATAGATTTGAATGAAATTTAATTAAAGTCCGTGCTACAGTAATGTTCAGCTGTCTCAATACTTTTGTCCACATAGTGTATGTGCTATAATATAATATAAGAGACAACAATACAAATCAAACTGCTGACAGAACCTGGCTCACTGAAAGCACTTTCCTTATGGATGAACTTTATTCAAATGCAGATTACTATTATGTGGTATGGTAACTAATTGCATCATGCCTGTAGTCACATGCTTCAACACTTAAATGTCACAGATAAGATGTCATTGCAAAAAATATGTGAGCGCTCAATACAGGTTATTAAGTTTATATATAATATTGAGTAACATTGAGCCTTAGGAATTGCCTGTAACCCTGCAGTTTTTCTCCTGGCATCTCATCCTAATCACGTGCAATACCCCCAAATCTACCAATAGTTGGAGGGGAAAGACATTTGCATCTCAGATGTTTAGAGAAGAATATGATGCTCCTCTTGTCTATTTGTGATTGTGGGTGAGGCTCTGTATAGAGAGAGATGCAACTTGAGAATGAACATTGCAGCTGACAACAGCAAATTGAGTCCAAGGCAAGTCCAAGTTGAGTTTGAGACAAGACCAAGTCCAAAAGAGAAAGAGAAATAAAAAGTATTCTGAAAAGTATTTTGAATTAAATAAAGCAGCACTCAAAAAAAGCTTGCTTAATTAATGATGCTCAATCTTGCAGGTGCTTGTAGTTTTTGTTGGTATTTTTGGTTTATTGATTTTTTTTTTGTGTGTGTTGTTGTTTTACAGATGCTGTGGTGGACTCTGTGGTGGTGTAGTGGGTAGGACTGTTACCTCACAACTCCAGGGTTGGAGGTTTGAATCCGGGTCCTGGCCTTGTGTGTGTGGAGTTTGCATGTTCACCTCATGGTGGTGTGGGTTTTCTCTGGGGTCTCCGGTTTCTCCCACAGTGAGCTGGCGCCCCGCCTTATACCCATAGGCCCCATGACCATTGGATTAAGCAGTTACAGAAAATGAATGTATGTGCAGTGGTGGCAGTAATTTCACCAATGCATACCAATAATATCTCTCTTCACCAAGAGAGACGTTACTAGCAAAAGCACATTTTTTAATAGCAGCCAAACTTGGTAAAGACTAACTGGAATATTTGGCGCGTCCAATGGGTCCAAGTCCAAATACGAGGCTGTCCAAAATTATTCCTGAGACCCCAAAAAGAAAGTCCAAGAGTCACTCCACTAGAATGCCCCACTTATTCAGGGCCACTTAGATTTCTCAACTGACATTCCATGAACTTTAAGATATACAGGGAATACAAGAGAGAACAATTAGACTAGCCAGTGTAATCATCTGCATAGCAGAACTGTCCAGTGAGAACTGAGCATGTTGTGCAATCAAGCCATGTTGTGTTTGCAGATGAGGTGGCTTTAACTGACTCCTGTTGGACTCTGTACCATATGATCGCTTTTCTGTATCAATATATTGATGCAATCACACAAAATCACACTATAACCATCCAGGGTCTTGTGGGATGCTGGAGCCAGTCACAGTGGACACAAGGCGAAATGCAGAGAAACACCCTGGACAGTTTGCCTGTTTGTGGTAAATAATCCTATTTGTTGGTTTCGAAAACTTTCAGTAACAAACTTAGTTGTCACATCCTGTGTTAACTTTTGTAGTCACCATTTGTGTCTTTATCTGATTTTCAGCCTCTCTGAAGTAATCTTTTCACAAGATAATGGAAGCTGCATGAATGTCCACTGGTTTTAATTTTGTATTGGATTCAGTATCTCTCAAGTCTACCTCTAGTCTTCTTTATATTTCTCCTCCTGAGATTACAATGTAAAGCCACCAGACTTAAGTCACTCATTAACAATGATACAAAGGATATGAAGGAATGTATAACTCACATTTCTGTTCTTATTGAGGAAATGCATGTCATATCCAGCCATTTAAGAAGTAAGTACACTCTGTCTGCTCAATATACCTTGGTATGCAGTGTTTGTAGGTCATTTAAAAACCTGCAAAATTTTCTTTGCTTTCCCAGACTTGCATATCATACCCGCCAGACCTAATTGAGTAAAAGGGTAGGGTTATTGGGTACTTCTTTAATTTGTAAACTATGCACTAATACATTCGTACATAGTTTATAAATGAGAATTATTTAGTACAACAAATGTGAACATGAGATGATAACTACATAAAAATGCAAGTTTAGAAATAAAACGATGAAGAAATACATTACAAATTAATTACAAAATACATTCAAGTACAACAATACAAAATATAGTACAACAATACAAAAATATATACAAAATATATACATTTTTGTTTTCTAATAATACTGAGACAGTGGTGATGGACATGTAGATTATCACTGGTTAATGTTAACTTGCTTGGTGACTCAAATCATGACAACACTTGGAAGAAGAAAACGTTTCACACATGATACTTGGACAATTTTTTGGACACATTTAAGCTATAGTATAACTGAAAATAAAGTTTACTGCTTACAGTGTGCATGCAAAATAGAGGGCAAAATGCCATAAATCTTCACCGGTATTTAAAATGTAAACATTACATCAAATATTATATCAGAGTTCCTTCTGTTATGTAGTTGGCAGGATATCTTTAATAATATCCATGAAGTAGCTAGCTGGACTAGCATTGTTGTACTAGTAATTAGCTTGATGATAACTATACAAGTAATTAGCTTTACACCACAGTAGTTATTAGTTCCTAGGTAAGGTTGACTGGTAATAGAGGTCATACTGTGGCTTTTCTTGTTGGGCCTTTGCACCCTGGGTCATAATAATTCAATAAATTCTGATGATTGCCTTGATGTGTGTACCCAGTTGTCAGAGCTGTACCTTCTGTACCAGGTCCCCACCTGTCCCTGTCTCCAGAATACTGAGCCTGGCCTCCCTCTCCCCCACGTCTTTGGTTTCTCCCTTTATCCATTTAGTTTCACCTGTATCTTGTTTCCCTGTTCCCTTTTTAAGGCCAGCTCGACCCAGAGAACACTGTCCATTCATCATTGTGTTTGCCTGCTTGTTGTGAGAGCTTTTCGTTATCATTCACAGTTTTGAACTCTGAAAGCCTTTAGACCTAGCTCACAACTTACTCCTCACTACAGACTGCACCACACTACTCACTGAACACCTGAAGCCACTTCTGCCATTTTGTTAGAGGGACACTGCACTTTATCCACAAGGAACTTGAATTCAGTTGAATGCCTTGACCTTGATATCTAAGCCTGCACTATGGTCAGCTTTGTTTGCTTCTCTGACCTTTTGTGATTCAAATACAGTGATTATTCCTGAAAGTCTTTTACCTGTCTCACAGCACACCATGACGGAAGTCTGAAACTATTCTGGTGTTAGGAAGCTTTGAAAAAAGCTACAATCTAAATTCGGGCTTTGGGTTCTAATTATAGTGCCAGTTTAATATTATACCACGTGATGGTAGCTCCCTAGTGGTTAGGGAGTTGCCCCTGCTATCAGAAGGTCAATGGTTTGAATCGCCGGACTGCTAGTGGCATCTCTGACGTTAATAATTGGTCGTTGAGAGCATCAGCAGTTCTTCTGTGGAGTGCCTAGATGTTCACATCACAGAGGCTTCAAGTAGACCCTCAACACCTCCTTCATTGCCATGAAAGTCCAACAGCTTTTCTACTTACTGCACAGTCTGAAGGGAGCTTACTTCCTACCTCAGTCTTCACCATTCTGTAGCCTGCGGATATTCCCTACCAGGAGGGAAAGCTTCTTCCCCCAGGCTTTCAGGTTTCAACACACTTGGAGAAAGCTAACCACCAATTCTGCAATGTCATCTAACAGACACAAACAGTGGATAGCATAGTGCTGAATGCTGGTAGGAGAGAGAGGGCCATCTAACTCACCCAGAGGGAGCGAAGAAAGCATATTGTCTTCCTGCCATGGGCAGTTTTGGCATTACTGGGGCATTACCCTTGATGCAATATGCTTGAATGTACCTTTAATTTCTCATAGACTACAGCTTTTCATGATGTAGTCAAACTGCCCAGCCCATTAACTGCATGCTTGGAGGCACATGATTTTAAAAAACCTGCAGTCTCCCACAGCTTACTGTCGGCCTGCGAGTAGTGTGCCTCCCATTCATGCCTCATGTTAGCTTTACTACTTGTCTCTGTATTTTCTGCCCTGTTCATGTCTGCTTTCCCTGTGTTTTGACTCCTTCATGAAATTAATATTAGCACTGGATTGTCCCAAAATGTTACCGAAACAGCTCTACCTTGATTAAACATGGACTCTTTGATTAGGCAAGACGTTAACAGCTTGTCCTTTAAGTCTTGTTTGGCTATGAGGTGGGGCTTGCATGAATCAGGCTAGTTTGTTCAGCATATCCCACAGGTCTGCAGTTATGCAACTCAATTCATAGAAAGCTGCAATGCCCTGTGTGTTCGAACACCTCTATCATAGCTAACCTTTCCAGCTACAGTAGCTCTTCTGTGGGACTGGGCAGACGGGCTAGCCATCTATGTTCATCGGTGAACCTAGGGTACCCAGTACACTAGTTGTTCTTGCTTGGACTGTTTTATGCAGATACTAATGCATACTGGGAACACCCCACAAGAAAAGGTAATTTGGAGATCCTCCAGCCATCAGAATTCAGCTCAGATCCTGACACTTGCCCATTTTACAATGATTTTATTATGATTTTTTTTTACTCTATATCATTGCATTTGCAGTGCTTTCCAGTTGTATTAGGACTTAGAATATCTTTAAGCATTGCCAGTATAATTAATCTTGTGCATTTCTGACAAATGCTAAGAATACTCAAGATTACTCAAAATTTGGTTGTATTTGTATAATGACAATTTCCACTCCATTCCAGGCGGAGTCCACATAAAGTATCTGTGTGAGGACATTGTGGTTTTTTTTTCTTTCAAATGAACCACAGTTATTCCTTCTTATTCAAACTTTGGGCTTGGGCTAGGCTCCTTACATGCAGTGAAGGGTAGTCTTAATGCTTCAGCATACCAAGACATTTTGGACTACACAATGCTTCCAACTTTGTGGACACAGTTTGGGGAAGAGAGGTACCTGTGTGGTCTTAATAAAAAAGGAGATCTATTTAGAGATCTATGTAGCCTAATGGATAAAACACTTGCCTGTGAACCCAGTTGGTTCAAATCCCACTTTCAACCATTGTGTCCTTGAGCAAGACACTTAACCCTTAGTTGCTCCAGGGGGAATGTCCCTGTAACTAATGACTATAAGTCGCTCTGGATAAGGGCGTCTGCCAAATGGCGTAAATGCACTACATGTATTCAGACACTGATGTTGGATGAGAAGACCTCTCGCAATCTGCTTCACAGTTCATCCCAAGGGTATTGGATAGGGTTGATGTCAGGGCTCTGTGTGGGCCAGTCAAGTCCTTCCACACCGAAAGCATCCAAATGTCTTTATGGACCTAATTTTTTTCACTGGGACATAGTCATGTTGGAATAGAAAAGGGTGTTCTCCAAAATATGTATACAAAGGTGGAAGCATGCCGTTGTCCAAAACACTTAAGAGGTGTGTCCCAATACTTTTGTCCTTACAGTTTGTCCATGTCTGTTGTTTGCACAAGCACCTTTGCAATTGGTTCATTATTTACTCAGTATTCATTGTTATGATTGTAAAACCCCTTATACATTAGGTTTGTGTGTTAATACCTTACTCTGTTGATCGTGATTAAGGGCTGTCTTTAGTAAGTTTGGGTTTCCTGAAGCTCTGTATTTGCTACTCTATATTGCATGTAGCAGACCCTTTTTATGCAAAGCAATTTCCATTCCAACTCCAGTGGGCAGTCTCTCTGGAGCAACCTGGGGTTAAGCGTCTTGCTCAGGAACCCAGTGGTGGTATGCTGAAGGTAGGGTTCGAACCCATGACCTCTTGGTCCAGAGGCAAGTGTCCTACCCACTAGGTCACCACCACCCTATATTGCTATTGTCCACTAAGCACCCTGCTCTTCATTTCAGCTTTCACCAGACTTTTATCTCCACCAGATAAAAAGCATATAAGGTCATTGTTTTTGTTTCACAGAACTTGCCAGCGCTGCAAGTTGTCAAATTATTTGCTTTGCTGAGGCTGGAACTACATGTTCATGATCGCTCCTACAAGCAAAGGCACAAACCTGTGATTTTTTGCCCCCAGAGATTCTCTGCTCATACGTGGCACATTATGTGGCACATGATTGAACTGATCTGTTAATGTAAAAACCATTAATAAATCACCTGGGTTACAGCAGGAACATTACTGTTTCCTTCGTTCCTCAGTGTCATTCATTGTGGTGTAGACCTGTAGGCTTATGGGCATTCCCTTTGTTAATGTTAGTAGGATTAGAAGCTAACTAGGCCAACTGGAATCACATAGCAGCCACGGCGGACCAGGGTGCATTAGTGCCTCAACAAGGGGATTGAGGTCGCATGTGAGTCCAACAGACAGTGTATTTGCATGTATGTGTGTGTCAAACTTACTTTAAACAATGAGCTCTTACATTCCGTTCCATTGCGATTATAAATCATAAAGTTATGTCTTTATGTATCCCATGACCATTGGTCATGCAGTGCTTCAATGTACATTGACTGAATCAGCTTTCACTTAAACCAACCAACCAAACTATTTTATGTGAGAGCAGATTTTAGCTTATCCATTAAAATCTGCTCAGTGGACCCGGAGTCACTGGATACCATTAATGTCAAAAATGAACTCTCTCAATACAAAAACAACAACAAATATTCATATCCTGGAAATTGAGTGACATGAAAACTGCTTGTTCATTCTTTTGTACTTCAGCTTTGGGTCTTCAGACAATACAATAAGGCAGAATCACATCATATCCTTTTAATTCGATAGTTTATTTACCTTTTATCCAAAGTAATATGAACAGAGGATTAGTGTGGAGCCTTAATAAAAAACTGGATTTCAAATGGACCCCATGACTTCTGGTTTTAAACAACCAAAGGCTGAACTTCAATAATCAGATAGATGAAGAAAAGAAGAAATGTTCAAGCAAATATTTTTACAGCTTTCTAGCAGATCTCCATCTCTTCCCTCTCTCCCTGAAGGAATCAAGTTTAACAATGTTAGCTATTTTATTTATATAACATTTTATATAGCATTACAATGCAGTGGTCAAAAAACAGCTTTACAGACGTCTCATTCCAGACACCCACATTTCAGTGTATTTTCCCATTTAGGTATTGTTTGACTTTTTCCAATACTATTTTTCAGGATAGACATATTTGGTGATAGACATGATCACCATCATTTTCTCAGTCATTCATTAACATGGAAAAACCAAACATTATAAAACATTTTGATAACATTCATACGTCAGGAAATGGCTACAGAATAGCTTCATACTAGAAAATGGCCTTGTAATCCTTTTAAATATGTAACGCTGGTATGTAGAAAGGACAAAAGTGTATTTTGCCCCATTCACAGTGGGAAGAATGGAATGTTTTGGGTCACAGGGAGACAACTGAAGGAGTTGATCTTGCTCAGCAAGACTTAGCAGTATTACTTTTTGAATATCAGGAGTTCCTCAGATGGCACAAGTACATTTGCAGCTTGGAAGAACAGCACAATAGATTAATAGCTGTATTTCATGTGATTATAATACAAGCAGAAATCCAATCAGAAGATTGATGAGCTATAGCTGCACAGACAATATTCTTTATGTCTGCATCCTGAATACCATTACTGGAGGTTTTTTAATTTTCAGTCTGCATCTTTTGATCAAAGTAGGTATGAATAAAGTGGTTAATGACTTCAGTCACATAATATGGGGAAAGGCCATTTTGATTTTTATAGATAAGTGACAATATTATCATTATGAGGAATTTGTCTTGGTGAGTGACATAACATTCTAAACAGACCAAATAAGCACATAGGCAAAAACAAAAACAAAAGATTTACAGAGAGGGTCACTACCCCCACTCCAGCCAGGAGAAGGAGGCAGAATGCATCTCCCGCACATAATTAGCCGACATCAGCTGCACCTGCAGGCAGCCCTCTATAACTGGGGCCCACAGTCACGGTCAGTCTTTGTTGCACACTGGGCATTGAGCTCTCAGGTTTCCGTTTTCCATTTAACACTCTCCCTGAGTACAACCCAAGCACACTTTCAGAAACATACACACCCCCTGGCCTGTCCAGTCAGAACCGTTTGATGGGGACCAGTGGCAATGCTTGGTTTTATACCCCAGTGCTTTCTGGGCTTTGAATAAGTCGCCCTCTTGGTTTACCACATGGTCATGTTGATTATCTCCCTACTAATGGGGCAAGCCCTGGCTTTAGGTAACCCACAGCCAAAGTCGTGAACCTCTGTAGCTCACTTAATGATGGCCAGGGGCATCACTAGGACAGAAAGACAAAGGGGGCTTAGCCCCCAGGGTTGTATGAAGGAATTAGCGTGTAGAGGGCTGAAAACTTTTCACCAAACCTTTCCTTTCAATTAAGGAAACAAGTAAAGTTAAGCAATGAACAGTTATTGTCACCTACTCATAGTATTGTTCTGTTGAACTGAGGACAAAGGCGCTACCAGGCAGTTACATGTAGCTTCAACAGCCAGTACATCATTTAATTCAATAATGATAGCTAGACTTATTATTTTTCATGTCAGTTCATAGTCTTGTTTCTACTTATAAAGTGCGTATCTACGCTCAGTGATATCTTGTATGAAATGTTTGGATATATAATTTTAAAATAGTATAATAATTCTTATATATTTATGGTGGCTTGGGATCAATAGACCTAACAATGCCCATGGTGATGGCAATGCGCAGAACATTCAGCTGCCCCAGCTGTGGTGTGGATAGTCTCTGCCTGTGCCAAGTAAGAAGGTCTGAGGCTTGCAATGCTATTAAGTGCCACACTATAACTGCTAAGAGTAGGGGGAACTTGGCAGTTCTCAAGGCAGCCTGCTACCAAGGCAAACTCAAGGATCAACTAGCCCGTAAACCATCATCCTGTAAAAATCGTTGAGCTGGATCACCTCATCCACAGAGTCTCAGGTCCCTTCCGAATACTGGGGCTTTTTAGGTGGTCTTCAGCAAGCAAAAGACCCAGCTCATGTCAGTCAGTACGTAGGCTCTATGTTTGCATCATCAACCTCCTGCCTGACAGCCCTCCTTCTAGGGGTAGACTATTTTCTCTGTCTGGACCCCACCAATGCTTAGCACTGACCCCTCCAAAGTAAAGGTGGAGAAGGACTGGCTGTATTCTCACTCTCACAGTGCTCAATCTTGGATCAGAAGTCAAACATCTGTGGGAGCTTAACACCACAAGACCACAAGAACTTGGTTTATACTGAGCAAGCCAAATGTCTGAACCCTTGCTAGGCCATTTGGTGCCTCTTATTTGCCAGGTTCAGTTTTACTCTGCCCTTTTGGCTAGGTTCTAAGAATCTTGACTGTGGGTGTCATGATTGCAATTTGGGGAGAGTGAGACCTAGGTGGCAGACCACTGGGTTGGCACTATGTCCCTGCCTCAATCAGGACCAAGGCACTGGTGGTCACACCTCGTCCTTCACTATCCATAAAGGGACTACCACCCTGGAGTTTTTCCAGAAGCAGTTTTTGTGGATGTCTTGACCTTCATAGCAGTGTCTCAAGTGTGTGGCCACAAAAAGGACTACAGGATGAATCCTGCAGGCCTGCTCCACCCTCTGCACATTCCTTTGTGGCTGTGGATGGATGTTTTTATTAGGGAACTGTCCCCATTCAGACATGGTACTCTTAGTTAACTGTTTCTGTAACGCCATCAAATTTGTGGCCTTGAACAGACTGCACTCATCCAAGGAGATGGGCAAACTCCTGCTGAAGCAGAGAGTCTTGGTGCATGGCACCCCTGGCAACATTTTCTCAGACCGAGGCCAGCATTTACCCACCACCCCTGCTCAAACTAACAGAGGAAGGTACTGGGCTGCTCCCTCTTCTCTGGCTGGCAGGAGGAAGCAGAGGACATCTCCCCTCATCATTAGCCTCCATTGGCTGCATCTGCATACAGCCCTTTATAGCTGGGACTTGCAGTCTTGCTGACTGCTGAGTCTTGGACAGGGACACACTCCCACAGCCGGTAAACAGTATCTCGAGCTGTATTGTTTCTGTTTTCCTTCCTTGTTTTTCTAGGTGTCACCACTGCAAGAGAAACATAAATAGGATACAAAACATGACAGTAAATATGAGGAACTTATTTGAAATGAGTCAAAAAGATGAATATGTGTATTTGTTCATAGGTACAGGTTCTGAGGAAACAGAAAATCAACTGTTATTGTTGTGCATTACAGAATGATATGAACATTTATGCATAATTGCAGTTTGGTGCAGTTGTGGACCACAGTTCTTACTCATATTGCCTGCATACTGTCCACTGTACTAAATCATTTGATTGTTTCACACTGCTTTTGATGTCAGAAACATTACTTTACTTTACACAAATTTAATATGCACAATTTTAATATTCCGTCTCTCTCTGTTTTTGTGTGTATGGGTGCTTGACTTCTTTTTCTAATGAAAACATGGACACCTCTCATAAAAATGAAAGATCATGTGCCATTTCAGGACATAAAGCAATCACTTTGAACGTAGAACTGAGCTGTAACTTACTAATTTACATGTCGCTAGTGATTCTCCACAAGGGTCACCTGTGAGTCTTTTATGTGCATCAATAAAAAGTTATGAACCCACATCAGCAGTATCTTGCAAATGCACAAATTTATTTTTGCAATTACAAATCATGTTTTTAAGTGAATTACCCTTTGGTATATATAAGTATGGGTACATGTATGGGTACTGTTGTCTTTTACTCTGTCAAAATAGGCTTCAAATCACCAGGAGTTTGAAAGAGTGGCGCACCCATTCATTGTCACGCCATTTAATTGTCACACCTGTAGCTTGTAGGTTTACTAAGTTACATATTTGACAGTGTCAGCTTTTTCCCATTGACCTTTGCAGAGTGGAGGTTGAATTCAGTCAAAGCGCAGTCACATGTTCCTGTATACACACACACACACACACACACACACAACACACACACCACCTTACAATGTTCCAAGTACCAAAAAGTTTCTTTATTAACTGATAACCCCATGACATGAGCTGTTTAGTAAAGAGAGTCAGCCAAGAGAAGGTGACTTTGGGCAGACTATTAATGCTGAGATTATTTGCCTTCCTAAATTTTCTTTGTCTATCCATTTGGATGATCTTTGTCTGACTAATCAGACTCTGATATTCACTCACACCCCCTTGCATCATTAGACATCCTGTTTACAGATTTAAATATAGACTTTATATTTTGCTGTTGTACACACATAGGTATGTAGAGGTACAGACACGCAATGCTCAGCATAGCTGGCATCATATTACTGAGTGCAAATGTGTTGCCCAGGCTGGCTGGCCTAACATGGCTCAAGTTAGATCCGTCTGGATTTACAGATGTACCACTAGTAGCGCAATTATATAGAATATTTAGACTATTGTATTCTGCTAGGGTGTCTGAATTCAGTTAAGTTTGTGAAACCGAGTGGAATCTGTGATACTGATCAGTTTCACCTGCAAAAAATATGAAAAAGAGGCGCATTAAATCCACTACCCACTCTACAAATAAAAGGTTTGCGTGATACTTTTTGTCCTAGGTCAAGACTACATTAACATACACCAAAATGTATGTTTTAGTACATAATATTTGTAAGTGGTTCTGTATGAGTGTCAGTGCTTCATGAACAACACATCTGTTTGCATTGTTTTGTTTGTTTTTTGCAGCCTCAGCATTTTTGTCTTCGGTTCCTTTAAAAATTAATTAAAATTTTCTTGTGCCAAGTTGCGATGCACCTGTTCTGGGTCCACACTGGTCCTTATGTTAGTCAACAGATTGTGACACATCTGATTGTTACATTGTTACAGGTAAAGAGGTAGCATGGCAATAGTACACAGTGAGTGACTGAATTAGAGGATTAAGGCAAAAAATACATTGTACTTATCCCTCCCAAACTAGAAAATGCCATCACTTATGGCCCTGGTCTCTGTTATAAGAGGGAGGATAAACTCAAGGAGAAGCAATTACCCCTAGTTACCAATTGTTTACAAATGGTTCACTTCTGCTGCAGCCACTTTTTCGATTTGAAGACTTCTTAATAGCCTTTTACCTTGCTTGATAAAAAATACTTACATAAAATCAAGCTTCGGAGTAGATGTTGAATTGCAGACAATTCACTAGTGGCTCTCACATGTTAGCTCCTTGTAGCTCCAATTTTTCACCATCCCCTCCAACAAATAAAATTAAACAAACAAAAAACAGCTACTCAGCTTGTTTAGGCAGTGATTCTGATTCTGCAAGCGCAGAAAATGTAATCAAATTTGACATAGTTTATCATGTTTTAGTTTTTCACGTGCTAACTAGCACATATTCTTTTTGTAAAGACCTTTTTGATTTCCTGTCTTTGTCTTCTCTCAACACTGTTTCTATTCAACTAAAATGAAAGATAAGGTCACACTGAAGCGACTCAGAACTTCTGCCCAAGTTCTTAATGTTCTCTTCACATAATGAAGTCATAGTCTGAACTCCTTTTTAAAGAAAGCCCACAGGTCTTGCTGTTCTGCTGGTGTTTATTTTTTTCAAGCTTAAGGTTGAAACAAACCTGGATGAAACACAGTGGAAATGGAATTGTTTTGTGAAGTCCTTTTTATCTGAAATCATCAAAGTTTTTGTTTACTTAGCTGATATTCGAATAAGCCTTTGCATAAGTGAAAGTTAATCAGTGCTTTATGTTTTGACATGAAACTCCACACGTGGGAAACACTGACAATGGTGTCCTTTCATCTTGACAAAGCAAAACAAAGCCATTAATCAGTCTGCAAGCAGCAATCAGTCCAAATGCAATGCATGACAGAAGTTTCTAAGACTGCGTTGAATGCGTTCATTCAGCTGAGTAAGAATGACTCAGCAAATTATGCTCTGTCATAGGATCCTTAGTCTTTGTGCCAGTAGTTGGGAGTGGGCAGGCTGTTATGCACCACACTGTATCACATGGCACTACTTTACTCTATTTCTAGACATACAGAGACGGGACATTTCGTCTTGGAATAATTTTGTCCCACAGAAATAAATCATCGGTTGCACAAAAAAAAGTCTAAATGACAGGAGGCAGACTAGAGAGTGTGTGTCTTCACTGGAAACAGTAATGACCAAAAATGAAGTTGACATATATGCATAAAAATCTGGGGGGGGTTTTCAGCAATGGTTAACACATGAAAATTCACACACCCCTGGAAGCTGCATCTCTGTTGTCCTATCCAGTATAGCTCCCTGTGGTGGTGATGTTTATGAAAGTTCCATTTATCTATTAGAACCTCGCTGTGTCTAAGCAGCTCTATTGCTTGTCGACTGGTAGAACAACCTTTGGAAAAATCTTACATAATCATCTCATTTTACTGGGTCAGATCCAGCTGCTTTTCTGTTTCCATCTCATACAACAGAACACAATATCATAGGAATGCTCACATTCTTCACAGTATCCTTTCAGATAATCCTTTAGATAAATGATAAGCCTTATATAAACACATCCCCCAGGAAATCAGAAATTCATGTGTCAAACCAGTGAGCAAGCCAATACTCCAAAGAGTGTTGAGCTGGCATTATACATGTGTGTGTGTGTGTGTGTGTGTGTGTGTGTGTGTGTGTGTGTGTGTGTGTGTGTGTGTGTGTGTGTATACCCCCCC
>JBBPDC010006070.1:0-13806 GCA_037974485.1 Hemigrammopetersius urotaenia | reverse complement strand
TGTTGTTGTTGTTGTTGTTGTTGTTGTTGTTGTTGTTGTTGTTGTTGTTGTTGTTGTTGTTGTTGTTGTTGTTGTTAGTTCCACACTAAAATTCAACAGTGCACTTCAGTTGTGACACCTAACTTCAGAGCAGCAGTTCCAACCAAGTGGTGGTGATCCAGATACCACCTAATGTCTCTCTGATGTTGTAAATGTATCTTTTTTTTTTTTTAAATATAGATCTTATTAAGCTCTTCTTGTCAGTGAGACGATGTTAGACTCCATGAAGACATTTGTTGAATAACAGCACAAGCTGTGGTTGCAATGGTTACAGTACCATAGTAGTGACAAATGAAACAAAGGGAAGTTGGATAAAGATGGTTTATAAAGGAGTGTAACCAAAACAGCAGCTGTGCTGGGTTGTTTGCCAGTGTTGGCTTTGACACATGTCAGGTGGTTGTTTAAAATGTAAGGATTTGTTTTGCAGCCTCAAACAGTGAGTGTGTCTTTCTTGGTTGTGTGTGCTGTGCTTGGTTGTGTGTGTCTTGCATGGCGCTCCGTCCATCAGTTGGTCCATCAGCTGTTGGGACGTAGCCCGAGTTCAGTAGGATTTAGTTATTGATGGACTGTCAGTTGTATAAAAGTATGAATATAAAACCCTGAGTGTAAAGACGATGTATTGACTGTAATCTGAATCTCCTTTACCCTGCAGTGTTGAGCAGCAGTTAGAAGAATTAGATTGTTCAGCATAGAAGAGTTGAATTGTTCAGCGTTGAACCTGTGCGGATGTTAGTGGTTTTAGGGTGGTTCTCCTATTGATGTGAAGTAAACAATTTCATTAATGTCAGTGTTTTAATCCATTTTTGCCTTAGTTACCACATGTTTTTGTTAGTTTGTTTATTTTTTTTCTCATCGTTGTCGATGTCTGATTATACAGAGAAGCTGATCGAGGGGCTGAAGTCACCAGAAGCTCCTCTGATGCTGCCCGACCTGCTGTCCATGGCCGATCCCTTCGGCAGCTCTGTGGAGGACACGAGAGATGGTAAATGAGAAGAACACAAATATATTATTTATATTGCTGGGCAAAAATAAAATTGTGATTAATCACATGGGGTTTCTATGAAAAATCGTGGTTAATTACATTCTTAAACGCAAAAATAAATAATACATTCAAAAGTAATATATCACCGCTGTATGAACAAAAGTGCAATAATGCTGGTTTGCAAACGCTTTAAACAAACAAGGAGCTTTTTAACAGCAGCGTTACCTTTAAAATATTTCTTGTAAATCTCAACTTGAATATTTGTGCAATCAAATCAAACATAAAACCAAAGCTATTTGCCACTTCAGGGCATTCGTGTTTTATATAGTTTGTTATAGAAAAACAAGTTACCCTCAGAGTCCAGCGCATGAGGGGCAGAACCATTAAAGCAGCTGCAAAGGAGGACCGACTCCATATACAAGTCCATGTATCTGAATGCAGTGTCATTAAAGTCCCTGTTGGTGTAATGGTCCGACTCTTGCGAAAACCAGCCAAGACGTAGAGCGCTATTTGCTGTGTGCAACCACAAGCACAAGCACTTTCTCACTCTCCCACTCTTTCTCACTCACACACTCTCTCTCTCTCTCAGGTGTATCTGAGGTGTGTCTGGACTCATTGATTCCTGGACTGGAGGCTCCTCAGGTTCATCCAGTGCAGACAGACATGGCTGCAACAGTGATGCCAGGTAAAGTTCCAGGACCTGAAAGAGAGCTGTTTGTCTAAATGTATAAATGTCCAAAGCTAGAAGGTCGACATTTATGAAACAAATGCTGTTTCACTCTGTTTGCTAGCCCTCTATGTTTTTACCTGGCTTTGAAGATTTAAGACTCCTTTAAATATATTATTATTACTATTATTATTATTATTATTATTATTGGACACCTCACCTTCTTTTCTGCAGATGCTCTGAGTGGGGAAGATTCACTTCTGGGAGGGCCACTCTCCTCTGGCCCCACCCCCTGCCTCGATGAGTTTGCACCTGTCTTAGGGGGCTCCGCCCAGAGCATGTCAGGTGAGCAGAATAGTTTATTTTACTCTCAGTCCGACACTCTGACCTGATTAAAGGGATAGTTCTACAGTAATATTCAACTTATTTGAATAATTTGAGCTTGTTGAATTCCTCTAAAGCAAATCTTCTTTCTGTCTCTTTCTCTCTCTGTCTCTCCATATTTCCTTCTGTCCCTGTCTCTGTCTCCTTCTTGTTCCTTGTCTCTTTCCTATTTGCGTGTCCAGACTCGTCTTGTTTGATCTCTGGTTTTGATCCCGCAAGCTCAGAGAAGAGTGCTGATGATGAGTTCGACCCTATCCCAGTGCTGGTCTCCAAAACATCTCAAGGTAGATCGACCTTATTAACTCTTTAAACTGTGACTTTACCTGGAACAGCGAAGAATTTACGGTGTTTCTCACTTACATTTATCACTATAATTCACTTCTCCTGCAAGATCCACCTGAGCAGCTCAAATAAACAAACATTACTCACCACTGCCCTCTAATGGGGTTATTAACATCAAGTAAATAAACATCACTCACCGCCGCCCATTTAGGCGTCAAGCATTACTCTCCGCCGCCCTCCAAAGTTGTTATTAATATCATATAAACAAACATTACTCACCACCACAGACTAAAGGTGTTACTAACAACAAATAAACAAGCTTACCAAGCTTAAAACAAAACATACAGCATGTACCCACACATTAACATAAGTGTAAATACCCTTGTAAGAGTAAGTAACATAAGTGTGAATCTTGTCTGCACCCCCACTGCCTCATCTTAAACCGTAGTTTAAAAGCTCAGTGAACGTAGCTGGAAAACACGACTGTAATCTGAGTTAAAAGTATCGCAGAGAGTTGGCCATGCCTCTCCACAGTGCATTGCTTGGACTCACAGAAAGACACCTCGCAAGAAGGAGGAGGAACCCAGAAGCTAACAATCTGAGCTCTGAGTATGACAGCGTCACACTAGCTCAATCAATCAGCACCCTTCTCTACGTCCCTCTGCAACTTGTGGGTCATTAACAAGAGGACAGAAATCATTGTAACACAATGCATCACCGAACATAACACTTATACCATGATGCGAACTCTTCCTTTCCTATAAAGAAATGAGGGGCTTTTGCACAGTACTGTACTGTAATTTGGGTTCTGAGTTGTTCCGTCAGCAGGATGTGTAACTTTAAACATACTCGGGACTGAAGGACGCTGTTGACTCTTTCTCTTTGAAGTGTATTCACTCTGTGCTGAGCGGCTACAGTGAAGGAGATGCCTCTGCCACTGCCATGTGCTATTGTTAGTGAATGGCTAGACTTCTTCCCCATTTTGAGTTAAAAACACACAGCACCTCCTAGTGTCCAGAAGTAGTAGTTGTTTTGCTGCCGACACCCGTTTGAGGAGCAAAACATCGTAAATAATTGAAGCTGTGTGTTGTCGATAATGAAAAGGTGTTTTTTTGGCCCAGGTGTACTACTTACCTTTTTTCTTCCGTGCTTTCTTTTTCTTTATCTCTTTCTCTCTCTGTTTCTCTTCCCTGCCCTCCTGCCTTCCCCCTCCTGTGCTCTTGCACCCCCTTGTGGCTGCTTTATGGTTCCCCTTTTAGGAGGCTCCTCCCACAGCTCCAGCGGCGGTTCTGAGTCCAGTTTGCCCAGTCTGGCCCGGTCACTGCTGCTGGTGGACCAGCTCATCGACCTGTAGAGCCTCACAGCCTGCAAAACTCTGCTTTCAGTCTCTTTCACCGTACATCCATCCATCCGTCCTTCCATTTATCCTCATGTCTCATTTCCATCCATCCATCTCTTCCTCTTCTACCAGAATCTCACTCCTCAATTTTCTTGAATTTCTCTGGATTGCATCCCTTCTTTCGTTTTTCCTCCCCATTGGTTTGGGTTTTGTTTCTCCTCGTTCATGTTCATCAGTTCACCTTTTCATCACAAGCTCATTTTTATTCACGCATTTCGTTGTTCATCCCTGAATGATCCCACCTGCTGGATGGTCTCATGTTCTTACATATGAATTGTTGTGGCGTTTCTCTAGAGCTTAGACGTCCTCGAGGTGAGTGCAGTCCGAGCCGGACGAGAAGTTTACTGTTGGCCTCAGGGTTTAGTGTTAGCTTAGCGTTAGCTAGTCCAGTCTAAAAGTCCGCAAGGCTGTGTGTGTGTGTGTGTGTGTGTGTGTGTGTGTGTGTGTGTGTGTGTGTGTGTGTGTGTGTGTGTGTGTGTGTGAGAGAACCTGTACACTGATCATGATTCTGATGATTAGCAGATCACATACAAGGTTTGGGGACTCTTAGTGAACATGTTTTCTTTGATTTTCAGTAACCTAAGGGACAAAAGTCATGGAAAAACAAAAACTTTTTTGTTATGTTTCAAAATATACTGTTCACTCCTCATTCCAGGTGCATGATATGGACAGTATATCGGTGTTGCAATTTTACTGCTACATATTGTAGTTGTGAATACTTTTACAATGGCGTAGTGGTTAGGGCATTTGTGATCAGGAAGTTGTGGGTTCGATTCCCAGGGCTGCTAAGCACCATTGAGGTACCCTAAACCGTTCCCACGCACTGCTCCCCTGGCGCTGTGTTCTTAGCTGCCCCCTGCTTCACTTGGTGAATGGGTTAAATGCAGAGGAAGAATTTCGTGCTGTTCACACTGTGTGCTGTGGTGTGTTCACGTATGACAGAATGGTCACTTTCACGTCACTTCAATACTAAAGGGCCCAAATGATCACTTTTCTGGAAGATTTAAAGGCTGAGCTCCATCCATACAGTCCATATTTGGAAAATAAGCTACAAAACCCGTATTTAAATGTTTTTGTGGTGTCACAAAACTCAACACATTTTTGTCCATCCATTCAGCTTACAGAAGTTTAGCCCTTCACCATCAGGCTGAAGTTATAAGGAGTGTTCCAGTCTGAACTGCTGAAGTGCAGGAAAGGTCAGCCAATCAGAATAGAGCTTAGTTACATATATCAGTCCTGAAAACAGGACTGTTTAATTATATACGTAATCATGAAACAGTTCATTAAATACAGGAAAATGTTGGATGTGGACCCATATTTTTTCTTAGTTTTAGGGTTTTTAATTACTCTCAAATATTTGCATGTCCGTTAATTTACTGAAAAATGTAAAAGAAAAACATGATGGTTTGTATCTGTCCCCAGACTTTTGGTGAGCCGAGCAAATCTTATAACTATAAGCATGAAATGAACAGTGCAGAGAAAAATCAGACGTCCACACTTGTTCCACCCCTCTCAGATGTGGTCGATCTGTTGCGACGTGTTTGGGTCCAAATTTTGCTTATTTACTTCAGAGCTGCAGCTGAGGCTAACATTGCGAACACAAGAAGTCAGTAGTCACCCAAATCTTTTTCGTAAAAACACAAGCCCAGAACTTCTCTTCATTATGGTGGATCAAACTTGTTGATGTGGTTTAGGACACTGTGATTTACTGTACTATTATTAAGATAGTAATTCATAATGTGTCCTAAACCACAAGTCTGATCCACTTTAATGAAGAGCTGGATGTGGTTCGAGGGTCTGTATTTATGGTAAAAGAGTATTGACGTCGAATGTGTGCCTCATAGCCTCGGTCCTGAACCAAAAAAGATGAATTCAGATGCGTCTCCACTGATTTACAGGTGGAAAACTGTAACTGTACTTTAAGCTGCATTGTGTTCATGATCTGATTTATACGACCTCATTTATCACCAACTTCCCATCATGTCATTCTCCATCCCGTCCACCTCTCTGTAAATAAACTATCGATGTCGTACGTTGGTCCAGAATTGTAAATGTAAATTGATGTATATCTGCCATATCTGACTCCCCAAAGTGATCTGTACTCCCTGTGGAAAAAAAGAACACAAAAAAACAAAAACCAGTCTGAACGTCCTGCGTCCTCGTAGTGTATATGACGACCAACTGCTTTAAAGACATATTTCATATACGGTTAAGATTATATGTGAATATGATTAGAGTGTTAGAGAATGAATGTATGAAACGAGTATCCATATCTATAAATACAGATATATGTATATCAGTTATAGAAATATTCAGAGGAAATCTTTATTATCTTTGTCTTTTATGTGTTGAGCTGTGTTTGCGAATGTAAAAATCCACTTTTGTTTTCTTTTCCCTCTGAAATCTCTGTATTCCCACTCCGCTCCGATGAAGAGGAAAAAGAGGACAATCTGTATCCGACCGCTGTTTGTTTGTTTACTTGTTTATTTTGTTTCGGTTTGTGATATGTGTCTCCAGGATGCTGTAAAAGCGTTCTTAAACACTAGGGGTGGGAGCTCCCATGGCAGTGATACCTTACAATGGCGATATCTGTTCCACAATGCAGTGTAACTGCTATGCTACCATTCTTGCACCCCCTCGTCGACTTCAGGAGGAACACCATCAGAGTAGACACGTACCAAAATAGAAGTCTGTTAGATTTTTTAAAGTATACAAATCAATATTATGTAATATTGTGCCAAAAATATCACAATACACTGTATTATTTTTTCCTCCCACCTCTAGTGAAATATGAGGGTGTAACGATTTCAGAGGTGATGAATGACTGTATAAATGAAATGAAATGCGAACAGTCTTCAATGTCAGTTAGGACTGGCCTAACTATGTTGGTGTTTCTATATTTAATACAATTCGTCTTCAGACCCCAACAGAGTTTATACAGCCTTCAGGATATCGGGTTAAACACCAAACAGAGCCAGACCCACCCACCATCTCACTGCCCACCCTTTCCTCTTAGTGGCTGGAATGAGGTGTATTCAATCAGTTAATGATAACCATCCGGCACGTATTGTTACGCTGTTGCGCCACCGGACTACTTTCTAAGCCTGATCCTTATATTTATACTTTTATATGTCAGACAATCCCATCAGTAACTCTAAATGTCACACGGCTGCATCCCAACAGCAAACAGACCAACTGATGGACAGAGTACCGTTTAGGACACTCAAGGGCACAACACACACAACCAAGAAAATAAACACTCGCTGTTTGACACTGTAAAACAAATCTTTTGAACCGCCTGACATGCTTCAAAGCAACAGCGGCAAACAGCTGTGGTGGTTACGCACCTTTATAAACAGTGTTTCTCCCCACTAGCATAGCAACCTGTTGATCTACAGACTTCAGACGGTCTCTGCCCTGAATCTGCAACTCTGCAGTCAGGCAGCACAACCAAAACGAATGCAAGAACAATTCACAACATATATTAACAGAATTAGTTTGTGTTGTATACTCAAACAGCAAAAAGTAGAATCGTTAAACACTCCCTGCTGAGGAGTTAAACACACTGACTCTGGATGTTTGACTGAAGCAGTTGAAATTAGCCACTCGTTTAGACGTTGCAGAGACAAAATAGCACAGCTGATCGCTAAATTTGTACTGTTAGTGCAAAACACTGCAATAACTTGCCAAGCCTAGGCTGTTGAAGCTGTTGTGCTCAGGGTGGAGTCTATGAAGCTAAAGCTGGCCTCACATTCCTGGTTCCACCTTAAGTTGAACCTTATTTTCTGTTCCGCCTTAAATTGAACCTTTATTTCCACCTCACAATATATGCACCATTTAAGATGGAGTGGAAAATTCCAGCAACATGCTGGCAAGGGGAACCCTCAGAGCCTTCGAGATCTTCTTGTCCTTACTGTGTTATTTAGTTTTGTTTGGCAACATTAGAGAAATTAATAAAACTAACAGAAAATGATCTAATCAGGATGTTCCTCTCTGTGATATCTAAGCAATCTTTCATTGGTCAGGCCTTCAGGAGCTGGACTGAAGTGTCCTACCATGTTCAGATTAACCACCGCCATCACTTGGAAGAGAAATCAGCCAATCACATTCTGTTCTACAGTGGCAGGGTCAGTTTTGTAAGGGAGAATGTTACTCTAGTCCTTCTGGGGGTTCTAGACTATCACTGACTGTGAATGGGAGCAATGATCTAACAAAAAGTATTTTAAATCTATTCAGGTCATTCCTGCTATCAGTGATCAGCAACGGGTGTCTGGGTGCAGCCTATCAGAGTAGAGTGGGCGGGGCTTGTGCTATCATTGAATCTGAAAATCGTTACACTCCTCCAAACACAGTTCTGTCCTAGCAGACACATATCAGAGCGCAGGCGCTAATCAGCTGCAGCTGAAGATTCTTTTATGGATTGTGTGTGTTTATTTGTGTGTTGTGTGTGTGTGTGTGTGTGTGTGTGTGTGTGTGTGTGTGTGTGTTCAGAAAGACAGTATGGTACAGGCACCTCTACTATAAGCACAGCCTCAGCCTCTCTCTCCTCTTCTCGTTTCCTCTCTTCATTTCTTCTCTTCAGGTGTCCATTGTTCTCTTTTCTTCTGTTGTCTTGTCGTTTTTTTTCTCTCCTCTTTTGTTATTTTCTCTTCTTGTCTTTTCTCTTTTCCACCATTCTTTTCTTCTCTACTGTTCTCCTTTCTTGTTTTTTCCACTGCGTTCTTTTGTTCTCTACCATTCTTTTTCTTCGCAATCCTTCTCTTCTCTTTTCTCCTTTTCACTTCTCTTCTCACCTTTCCTCTTCTTTTCCTCTCCTCTTCTTTGTGTTGGTTGATAATGTGTCGGAGTGGATGGTTGGATGATTTTCTCAGTGATACTGAACTGTGTATTATTAGTCAGTCACTAACCGGCTCTGCTGAACCTGTTAGATGTTGATCAGCATTGAGGAGCCAGCTGCAGGAGCTCCACTCTTTCAGCTCCTTCAGCTCTTTCCATGAGGGGGCTGCATCTCAAAGAGATGTTCAGGGTTAATCTAATCTACTCAGTTTTCCCTCTCAGATGTTGGGCATCTGTTTAGCTATTTTAGCACCGGAGCTAACAAGCAGTATAAGGTGATACTCCATCTGTTAGCAGAGCCATCAGACATGCAGTCTGCTTAATGCTGTTTAGTAATTGGGCGTATCTTAGCCTCGTAGCTCCAGTGCTAAAGCTAAAGAAGCAGAATTCAGACTCTGAACATGTCTCAACTGAGTGGCTACATTTGGTGTTGGGGCAGGGGTTGACTGAGTAAAACTGATATTTTGCCAAACATGGGTAAATATGACCGAGCGCTCCCACCGACCGCGTTGTCGTTGTTTGCCATCAGTTCCTGAGAGATGGAGCTCGTGTTTCCCTCGGCCTCTGTACAGCTCTCGCTAACCCTATGCAATCCCTTCCATCTGCTCGTAGAAAACAGCGCTGTAGTCCAGTAGAGGTCTTGCCTTGCCGGTAGAGTTTTGACTCGTGTAGTTGTGCAGAAATTCCGCGGATTTCCATTCATGTGCTCGAGCTGTTTTTGTTGGGAATAAAGAAAAAAAAAAGAAAAAACTAAACGCTATTTATGATGATGTTGATCATTGGGGTTCGAGAAATCTCGGAGTTCTGTAGCAAAACCCCTCTGAAGCCTCGGTCCTCTGTTAGAGCAGAGATGACTCCATGTGCACCTTCTATTTTTGTGAAAAAGAATAAAAGGGGTGTTCAATAAACATGTACATGTGAAAGCCAAACCTAAGTTGTGTTCATTACCTCACACTTTTCCTCCAGTCACTCACCATCTCTAATCCAGAACCCAGAGGGGACATTCCACCAGTTCTCCCAAGTTTATCCTTCAGAAGAGAGAAATGGTTGATTGTAGAAACTGATTTCTGTACAGTGGAGGTAAATGGAACCAGACATCTCCAAATCCACCCGTTTTATTCAATAGTGGCCCCAGTGACGCTCCCTGTATGTCTGAGTGTTTATATGGATGTTGATGATAAAATAGTTGACCCTTTTCTTTGGGACTTGTTTTGCCTCACAACGCCCTGCATATATCTCTCCACCTTGAATGGATTATTTTTAAAAGCTTTTAAAATCTCAGGCATCAGACGGCACAACCATTTGATGGAATTACTTTCTGTGAGGGAGCTTTTAGAGACAGATGTCTAGTCCCTTTCACCTTCACTGTAAACATTTCTGACTTGGTAAGTTTCACACCAAACACACTCTGAATATCTCTATTTACACCATAAACAAGCATGTTATCTGGCCAGATCCAGTCATTAGTAAGACACTTAAAATCCTTGGCTGTTTTTCTTTTTTTTCTACATCACAGTGTTTAGGTACAGCTGTACCTCACCTACTGGCACTAGATAAGGATGTGGGCGGGGACACATTAGATAGTGTTGGGCATGTGAGATAGTTGGCTGGTAGACAGCAGTGATGTAACTCTGTGTGAGCTAAGTGAGCTGCGGACTGTGGATCAGAGCCTGTAGATTCAGGTAGCGCAGACACTATTTCTGATCACATTTTCAGTGTGGAAAATGAGCAACAGGCTGCCCTGAACACAGACTGATTCTCTTAACCAAAATCCACAAGAGAAGCTGCTGAAATCTGAGAAGATTGAGTCTCAGAAAATTATAAGTCAACGTAGTTCTTTCTGTTGATCAAGTGAAAGACAAAATAAATTTTAATGTCATCTCAGCTATAAACACGTTTACAGTGAGAAGAGATTCCACTCCTGATTTTTATAGAAAACAAAAGCACACAGGGTATAAAATATAAACTCTAAACTAGAAGTCAAATGTGTAATTTAATACAAATGATTTTTTTTTTTAACATAGAGACATTATTTCAACAGCAATGAACTGGAGTAAAAACAACTGGAATGCCACTTCAGTGCGTATCGCATCACTAGCAGTAAATGTTGTAGATCAAGGGGAATGTATGAATGAATTAACAACTAACTAACAAACAAATAAATAACCAACCAACCAACCAACCAACCAAACAATTGTAATAAATAGTTTGTAATAAATTGTAATAATAAATCACTAATATATAAGAAAATGCTGAAGTTGCCTGAAGGCTACTTTCACTGTCTCCTGTTAGTATTAAATATGATAATTATGCAATTTTTTAAATTATATTATGCTTTTATTTGTCTTGCTACCTGTGATATAAACACTAGTGTAAGGCCTGTTGCTGTTTGGAGAGTCCTCTCTCTCTCTGGGTGTGTAGAGTGGTCCTCCCCCTCCCCCATCACTTTGCCATCTCTCTTGGTGGGTACGGTGGCCCTCCCCCTCTCCCGTCATATCTCAAACCTTTTGCACACTCTGTGCATGGTTGTTTGTGCACACTGTTGAAGAGAATGTGTGATGTATGTGTGTTAATTAGGCAATGTTACTCAAAGCCAAGTCAATAAACCTCAGTGGAAAAACATCTCTATATAAATAAGCAAAGCAGCTGAGATCATTCATGAATGTTCAGAAACGCCACCAATAAAACAGCCGTGTCTCACGTACCTTTGTGTGTGTTGTGGGGTCTTGTATTTATTAGAGATGGTTATTTTCAGCAAAGACTAGAGATGCACAGTATATCACTGTTACTTGTCTCTGCAAACTTACCTTTAGAGATTAAAAGAGTTTATTGATCCCAGAGGGAAAGTGTTTGGTTCCAGCAGCATTCACACAGGAACACAGATGGTTCTGAAATTCATAGTATAAAGGTACAGTCCTGTGCAAAAGTCTGAGCTCCCTTATTTCTTGGTACTCTTTGAATCATCTTGTTGGGGGAAAAAAACCCCAACTGTCTCATCGTTGCCATATTGAGTAGATTACATGAGCAAAATGGGAACAATTTTTTACTGCGACGGGTTGCAAAGTGCTGAAAGTTACAAGAAGCCCAGATAAAGGTGTTCCAGCAACTCAGCATTCAGCACCACAAGTATACTGATCACCACCTGATCATCTGAAATCATCTGCTCCTGTTACTTCACTGGTTCATGTATAAAGTTTTTGTTTAATGCACAACAAAATTCAAGAGTCCCATTACTTGTTGTGTTCTTGAGTGTCCTGCACGGTGCTCCAACCATCAGTTGGTGCATCAGCTGTTGGGACGCAGCTCGATGGTAATCTTGAATCTCCATCAAACTGCATTAATCAGCAGTTAGAAGTGTTTAGTGTTGACATTCCAGATCACACCAGTGACACTTTAATGGAAAATAGACAGATGCTACACTGATGCTGAAAGATTAAGGAAGTAATCGGAATCGGAAGTAAAATGAAATCGGAAGTAATCACATTATTGCAATCACAGCGTTCCTTGTGCAGATTTAAATGATCGGGTGTTTTTCTCTGTTCAGGTGAGCCAGTCGGAGTGAACGGTTTTGTGTCCGATGTCTCCAGTGGTCTCGGTTTGGAACTAGCAGCGGACTGGACAAGCCTGAGAGTTCTGAATGATGAGGTGATGACCGTGGCCTCCTGTAATGACCCCAAACTGCTGCTGGCCTCAGAGTCACCCCCTTCAGGCCTGGAGCAGCACTGTGCTTCGATGGACGTCTTCTCAAATGCCCCGTTCCCTCATGGGCGGCAGGATGTGTTCACCAGTGCCCCCTTCCCCCAGCACCAGGGACACGCAACCCAGGCCCAGGATGTTTTCCTCCAAGCGCCATTCGGACCCCGTAAAGACTTGTCCGTGAGGTTTCAGACGCACCCTGTGGCCCACCCTCCAGTCTGGAGTCAAACTAGGCCTCCCCGCTGCCCCGAGGCAGCCGTCCTGCAGCAGCCGATCGCGGCGCACCGTGTGGTGTCCAGTGTGGGCCAGCAGGCAGCGGTTGGCTCCGTCTCTGTTGGCCCACTTCACTCCTGGACTGTCGGACTCCGGGCCGTGATGGACCCTTTTCTCGCCGCACCATTTCAGCCCCGAGGTGCCCAGGGGAAGCCTTAAAACCAGCTTTTGAAAAACGGTTTTCCCTTCTCACACCATGGAGATCAGCCGAGCCGAGTCCTGTGTCTGAAGTTCACTTCTTTAGCTTTAGCACTGGAGCTATGAGGCTAATGTAGCTAAGGGGTAATAGAAGCTTAGACCTCGCCAATTAGCATCTAAGCAACAAAAAAATGCAGTCAGAATGCAGGCCCCATTTTCACAGCTACTGTTATTCACTATACTGACATACACTACCAATCAAAGGTTTGGCACACATTGAGATTTTCTACATTTCAAGATTCGAGTGTTTACTGTCAGCCCAGCCACATACACAAGTACACAGATGGTTGAAATGGCCTTCTCTGAAGCAGACAAAGGTAAACAAAAGCAGAGTTTTTGCATGTTATTTAATATTTACTAGAAATACACACCGCATTCTTTATTTTGAAGCAGTCACTACTGCAGTACAAAAAGACACCTAATGAGGGTCACCAGATGTTAGATATTTGATGAAATATTAAGTGATGAAACAGTTAACAAGTCTCAAGTGGATGGGGGAAATCAGGAAAGAGAGGGTGTCCAAGGGCAGCAAACGCCTGCTTTAGACTCTTTTACATTGTTTGTTTTTATTTGTTGAAATCAGATGTTGCTGATACACTCTGAGTTCTAAGGGCTACCTAGAATAAACATCTGCTGTGTATCTAAAATAAATGTATAGATGACAGCGAGTCGTACAGTGTCCGTGTCCACATAAGTTAATTTACTGATTATTGAACACTCCCTCACGGTCTGAGTGGAGTGTGATATTCAGGCCTGATGCTGATTGTTGGGGTTTAAGCTTCCATTGCTGGTTATCTACATCAGTCCTGTAGCTCCAGTGTATATTAAACAAGTGAACTTCACACAGCAAACACATTTAGCCTGATTGACTACATTGTGGGGGTTGGGGGGCAATTATATCTCTTTGTGGCTTCCAGCTCCATCCAGCTTCCCTGGAGGAGCGCTACAATGAGTCTGTGTACTCTTATAGGAAGACTGCTGTGTGTGTGTGTGTGTGTGTGTGTGTGTGTGTGTGTGTGTGTGTGTGTGTGTGTGTGTGTGTGTGTGTGT
>JBBPDC010006052.1:0-13808 GCA_037974485.1 Hemigrammopetersius urotaenia | reverse complement strand
GGCCAGGCTGGGCTATAAATAGTGCACGGGAAGGGAAGACAGGTGAGACGGTGATTGACGGGACGAGACGCAGGTGCGACAGATGAAGACGGGGAGTGATACAAACTGAACACGAAGACTCGGAAGGGACGAAGGGAGGAAGGGAGAAACGGGGGGAGATTGGGAACAAGGGCGGACAGGGGACAGAGACAGAATTAAACAGAATGAACGGGAAAACTAATATTCAGGGGATGTGGGACGGTGTCTACGAGGGGAAGGCGAGGCGACCGTGACAGTAATCTTGGAATTCATCTAGATTAATCTAAATTAAAATGGCTCATTTGAATTCTGCCAAAGATCTGAAGCCACCCCCCCTAAAAAAAATTATCCCAATGCCTATTTTTATAGTGTAAACCATAAATATGCATCCAAATGTTCTCCCAGATCACTTTAATTTCATTTTGAACCCAGTTTAATACATTACCCTTAAAGAAAATGTGAATATAAACCTGAGGTTTAAATAGGGAAAAGTCAGGAACGAGAGAAACAGAGAGAGAGTAAGAGAGAGAGAGAGAGAGTAAGAGAGCGAGAGAGAGAGAGACAGAGAGAAAGAGTAAGGGAGAGCCAGAGTAAGAGAGAGAGAGATACAGAGAGAGAGGGAGACGATCCGCACGCTTCAGAAAAGTCACGAACGAGAGAGAGAGAGACAGAGAGAGCGGCACAGAGAAAGCGAGAAAGAGAACGACAGAGAGAAGTTTAAAACGGGCGCGATCCGGAAAAGTCACGAAGGAGAGAGAGAGAGACGAGACAGACAGACAGACAGAGAGAAAGAGAGTAAATCCGCACTAAAATATCAAGGTCATCATAGCTTGCTTAGTATAGACCCAGCTCCCAACCCAACTTTGTGAATAGATTAACGGCGAATTCTTTTTATCGCCCGATAAGAGTCTCACATTAACGCAGTCGCGGGGACGGGGAAGGGGCGCAAAGTAACAGAAGCGTTGAGAAGCGAGGAGAACCGGCAGGAGCCCTCTCACGGACCGGCGCCGGTCTGCGGCCCATAGTTTGAGAAACACTGTATTAACCAGTAAACACACACGCTTGCATATATTTTCATGTATGTGTAAGTGTTACGCCAGTAGGTGGCACTATTGCACCAACTTACGACCCAGGTTTATGATTTACTTGCGCTTTTTGGTCCCTCTGTGATTCCGTATTACTTAAATCACGTCTTCTCCGCCGTACCATGTATTCTACGAAAGGCATCATGTACCGAACCGTGACGGTTCGATACAAATACATGTACTGTTACAGCCCTAATGATTACATATAAATAGACTGTCATATTTTGTACGTTTTGTTCTGCAGCTCCATCAGGATGATAAAGGAGTGTCTGCAGTTCCTCATTGAACCAGCCAAGAAAGTGAAGATCCGTCTAAAGGTGAGGTTTCCATTCCTGCTTATTTAGATGCAGACTCGTGTCTCAATGCTACAGTTACGTATCTTTAATAATAATAACCATTTTCTTCCTGTCAGCAGGAATCCCGCAGGCGGGTGCAGATTGAAAGGCGAGAGCCGCTGACGGAGAACCAGCTGTTCATCATGGAGCTGGCCAGAGAACTCACCTGGATATGCCAGGTAAAGCTGCACCTATGCCTAACTCAGAAAAAGGACTTAAATGTTAATCTACTGTGCGTGTAGCCTCTATAAAGCTAGTTGGTTAGCATAGAGAAATATGCAGATATATTTACATTCAATTTAAGGGTTCTCAGCAACTTATTCATCTCATTACTTTTACAGAAAAAAGACTTCTTGACTGCTCCGACTTGAACTAGTTTTAAACTTATAATGCTTGGAGTGCTGCAAACACAAGCAAAAGTCATATCTCCTATTGAAATTAATTAGGAAAAAAGTACTTCAGTCTGCAAAACTGTACAATGTGGTCTCTTTGTAGCAGAATGTCTCACTTGCAGACCTGGGAACCCAATGCACTGCATAGGTTATCATTTTTCTGCTCTAAAACACCTGAGCTAACCCCTACAGTCCTTCATGAGCTGAATCAGGTGTGTGAGAGAAGGGAAAATACTACTTGAGCACAGCAGAAGAGAACCTTAGTGAACTCAAATAGAGTGATGCAGCGTTCATAATGTTTAAATCTTGGATGTAGGAGCATTTAACCCTTAAATGCATGGAAAATGCATGAACCCCTAAATGCTTGAGCATTTAAACATCCGTGTGTTTAAAAGTTATACCTTTGTGTATAGGGGTTATATAACGAGATTTATTTTTTCTGACATTTAATAGGTTGCAGATTTTAAAGATTTCTATCAAAAACTATGAATACGATCCTTT
Source organism: Hemigrammopetersius urotaenia (assembly GCA_037974485.1). Lineage (NCBI taxonomy): Eukaryota > Metazoa > Chordata > Actinopteri > Characiformes > Alestidae > Hemigrammopetersius > Hemigrammopetersius urotaenia. Next base: position 11,477 of record JBBPDC010006052.1, on the reverse strand, counting down.
TTGGTTTAGGTTTCACACAGTGGACTGCTCTAAATCTATTGGTTTGCATTGAGAGTGATGGGGATGGACAGAATCAGGAATGAGTTTATTAGAAGGTTTATTACATCCCGTGCTGGACCTTTTGGAGCAAAAGTCAGAGAGGTGAGATTGTGTTGGTTTGGTCATGTGCTGAGGAGAGACTCTGAGTGTGTTGGGAGAAGGATGCTGAGGAGAGACTCTGAGTGTGTTGGGAGAAGGATGCTGAGGAGAGACTCTGAGTGTGTCCGAAATCGCACACTACCGTCAGTGCACTGAGATTTAGTGTGTAGTGCGCACTGCTGTGGGTCAGTGCTGTCCTAAATGGAACACTAACGTTTCACACTTAGCGGAAGTGACTGACTCACATTTGCTCGCAATTCTCCAGCCGCCAAAATATCTGCCGGTTTTACCGCAGTGTACATCAGTAAAATAATTTTATTAACGTTACTTACAGTTATGAGAACCAGCTACCTCCGCTTGGGCTTGTATTTCACCGTTTGCCGCCATTGTCCAACTCGAAAACACGTTGAAAGTACTGCCCCCTCTGCTAAGTGGTCAAATTGGCGGCAGTTTAGTGCGGAGTGTGCATCGTTCTGCACTGCGTTTTTTGGCCAATTTCAGTGCCGCATCCGGGTACTTTCAGTGCACTGAGTTTTAGTTTGCTTTTCAGTGTCAGCGCACTACGCACTAAAATCACGCACTAAAAGTGCGCAAGTGCGCGGTTTCGGACACACTGTCTGAGTGTGTTGGGAGAAGGATGCTGAGGAGAGACTGAGTGTGTTGGGAGAAGGATGCTGAGGAGAGACTGAATGTGTTGGGAGAAGGATGCTGAGGATGGAGCTGCAGGGAAGAGGAGAAGGAGGTTTATGGATGTGAGGGAGGACATGCAGGCAGTTGTTATGAGAGAGGAAGATACAGGAGAGAAGGAAATGGAGACATTTGATTGTCTTAATTCAACACACTGTCACTTAAACACGCATGCATTTTGTAGTGAACTACTCAAACATGCAAGGTTACTTCATCATCAGCAGCTGTGTACACATACATAGTGTGATGAGATAACGTTTCTCTATCGATCCCAGTGCAACAAATAGCAAGTATCTTGATAACAAAACCTCGTCTCATATTACCCACGAGCAAGCCCTTGACTCTCAGTGCACTTTGTTTCCACATGTAAGCATTATGAAGTCTAGCAGTGGAAAATTCATTCATTCATTTTCTGTAAACGCTTAATCCTTTCTAGGGTCACGGAGACCCAGAGCCTAATCTGCGGCCAACGGATGCGAGGCAGGGACTCACCCTGGGCGGGCCGCCAGCCCACCGCAGGCAGTGGAAAATCCCATCTTAATAACATTTAGAAAAAATTACAACCATTTTCTTACTAACAGTTTAAGTGGGAGTAACAACTTCCTCACAAATAGTTCTTTACTGCTGTTAAACCTGCAAGACTTTACTCCGTTTTTCAGTAAGCTTCATCTGCGAGGCCTCATTAAGCAGCAACAGAGTCAGTTATAAGGGAGTATCCATTTCTAATCAACCCGATGGTCTTGTGTCCAGGCTCCCTGTCCAGCCATGTGGCCTGTCCCCCATCCAGCTATTTTTCCCTTCCCTTGTCTAGCCATGGTTCCAGGCCCCCTGTCTATCCATGTGTCCGGGCCCTGTGTCCAAGCCCCCTGTCCAGCCATGTGTCCTTGCCCCTTGTCCAGACCCCCTGTCCTGACATCTGTCTAGGCCCCTTGTCCAGCAAATTGGTCTCTCCTCTGGGCCGATTCCAATGGCAGATTATTGTTTACACCTTGAGAGCTGTGCTCTAGAGGGGGGTTCTATAACATTTACCTTTTGTTTACCTTATCCATGTGTCTGTGTGTCACGTGAGTTTGTTGTTGCGATCTCAGTCTCCGCCTTAGCCTTATCTTGTTCACTTATCTTGTTTTTGTCTCCTCCCCTGCCCAGGTGTTCTCTTTTTTTAGTATATATTTCTGTGTTTCTAGATTTAACTGTTAACATTTCTATAAGAATCTGGAGTCGTTGTGTTTTATGTCTTTGTTTAAACCTCTGCGGATGATCTTGCTCCCCTTGGACCCTTTGGACTCCGTTAGTGAACATCAAAAACTATAAAAACCATATATAATAGAAAATGATCATGCAAATGAGTGGCCAGGAGCTTTAAATGCATACAGCTCTGGAAAAAAATAAGAGACTATTGCAATTTATTTTTAAATCAGCATCTCTATGAGTATGTCACCCATTCCATATCAGTGTCTGTTCAATTTCTACACAAGCACCTCATTCTGCTTTATGAGGTACTGATTACTGATCACCTGAATCAAATCTTATTTAATGAGAAAAAGTATAAAAACACTGCTGTAATCAACACTCTCCTCTCACAATGAGACCAGTTGAATGGTAAAACACTACTAGAAGTACATCAGAGGTAATTACTGCCATTTTGATTAAGAGCGAACAAGAGATTTGTTTTCTTTGAATGATTCAAGTTCTGCATCATTTCTCTTATTCTGATGTTTTATCATTTCCTTTCAATTATGCTTTAAAGCACAATATTTTTTCACAATATTGAACCGGCAGATGCATTTAAGTATTGACACCAGTGTTAATTCATATCGAACTCAATACTAAATTGTAGTATCGATTAGTATATGAGAATCGATCTTATTGACAACCCTACTGACCTGGAATATTTCAAGAATTATAAACTTCACATCCAAACACCCGTACGTACACATGCCCACCCAGCCCCTCCACACACATGCCCATCCAGGCCCCACACACACATGTATGTGTCATGGACATCATTAGGTTTGTTTTGTGTGGGGGCTGTGTGTGTGGGGGCTGGGTGGGTATGTGTGTGTGGGGCCTGAAGCTTTATTTAGAAGCTTAAACAGTATTTACAGACTTCAAGCATTTTCACTTTTTCAAGAGATTGGCTATGTGGGCTTTTAATTAGGCTTGTCACGATACTGAAATTTCAAACTCCGATACTAATGATTAGGGCTGCAAGATATTAAGAAAACATACGATATGCGATAATGTTGTTGAGGGTTGCGATGGCGATATCACATGCGATAAGTGAGTAAAAACGTAGCCTTTATAGTGTTAATGTTTTTCTGCTTTGGATTTGCTGGTGCTGACTCCAGACACTGAGTAGTCTATGCAGAAAAAAATGAAATGCAAAATTTCCATTCCAACTTGTTTTTTTTAAAGAATTTACTTAAATGGAGCATTTAATGCCTCCCATAAAACATTTGAAACATTGAACATTGTTGAATCTGAAAAAAATCTGAAAATATTTTTGTAATCATTTTAAATGTCAAATAAATGTAAACATAATTTAAATTATTTTCTTGGCCAGAAAAAAAATAGCAAAAGGAACAATCTATAACAGCAGCACAGAAGATGAAGAAACTGCTTGGAGAAAGCAAGACTATAGGACGCGTTTACATATTCATGTATAAGCTTCATTCATTCTGTACAAGAACACAAATCACCACCCCATCCCTAACACCTCTATCTCTCTCATTCCTCCACCTTTAGAAGTCACATATCTTGGCTCATATCTGGACTGGAGAAGACATCTGGCCCCCAGGTGTGTGTAAAGAGTTCATTGTGGAGATGGCGTCTATTCTGGAGATGAAGGTCAGTATGAGTGTACATCACTTCATAGCAATTGCTGCATAGTTGCACAAGTTTTGAAGTACATTTGCACCATTTCTATTCAGGTGTAAATCTGTAACTACATCTGTAATTACGTTTATTTGTTAAGGCTTAAATTGTTTACATTTAGTCTGCTATAACATTTGTTTAGAGTTGTTTTGTTTACAGGTTAAAATTTTTATTTGAGTTCATTTTATTCTTGATTAAAAAGGAATCATGAGTTCTTCAACATAACAGTTTTTTTTAAATGATGTAGTGTAATTTTACATAGTGTAATATGTCATATATAGTAGCAGATCAGATTTGTGTACAAACTAAGATTAAACAAATAAACAATTCAGCAAATACTCCTATATGCAAAACCCCTATATGCAAAAAATGTCTTCAAAATCAAGTGTGATCTATGGAACCTCACAGCATTAGCAGAATCAGCACAGAGTAACAAGCCATTTTTCACGACAGATACAGCACATGTGGAACTAGAAGATTATGTGGTGATGATGTAATTAAATAAGTGATAGGGGCAACTGGTTGCCTGGTTGTTCTTTCCAAAGACAATGGAGTCAGTGTACAAGTGCCCGAACAGAAGAACAATCCTACAGAATCTGAACTGTGTACAAAATGTAAACTGTACCCAAAACCTCTCATTTCCACTCAAGACAAATGTTATCACACTAAATTTAGTCTTTTGGTCATATGGCGCTATTGGTTTAGGCAAAATAAAAGAAAATCCCAATTTGATGAGTTAAGGCATAAAATGGAGTGTTAAAAGTATGAAACCACACGGGTCATTCATTGAAGGTACCTTACATGGACAAAATATGGGGACACCTGACCCTCTCACCCATGAGCTCCTGTGAAGGCTTTCCTCGGGACATTCTACAAACCATGTCTCTATGGAGCTTGCTTTGTGCACTGGGACACACTCATGCTGGAATAGAAAAGAGTCTTCTCCAACCTGGGCCCACAAAGTTGGAAGCATGTAATTGTTTAAAATACACTGTATTGGGACAAAAGTATTGGGACACACCTGTTTTTCAGGGTTTGGGCTAGGTCACTTAATTCCAGTGAATGCTTCAGCAGACCAAGACATTTTGGACAACACAATGCTTTCAACTTTGTGGACGCAGTTTGGGGAAGAACCTTTTCTATTCCGGTATGACTGAACCGCAACACTTAACAAGCACTTACTAGTTGATTGTCAGTTGATTGTATGATATGATTGACATTTGTCAGACTTTACAATATTTTTGTAATAATATGTGTTTGTAATATTTATTATTATACATTTTAAAAAGTATTTTTAAAAAGTGTGTGTGTGTGTGTTGCTCAGGAAAAAACAGAGACGTCGTTGGTGACCTACTCTAAAGTCTTTGAGGACAAGCGTGACTGGAGGGAGCGCCTGCTGTGTGTGTTAGATGGAGAGGAGAATAATCTCAGCAACTCAAAGAGAGCCATCATGGACTGGACACACAGCCAGAGAAGCATACACCCGGTACAGTAACACTTGAACAGATTTTAGAAAAATCGAATTGAGCCCTTTATACCCCAAAATAGGTAGACTCTGAGTTGTCCCCCTCTTTGTCTAAAAACTTGCTTATGTGATTGTCACTGTATGACAGTTATCTATGAACATAAAGTACACTATGTGGACAAAAGTGTTCGGTCGCCTGACCATTACAACTACAGGGATTTTAATGACATTGCATGCTTTGTGCACTGGGGCACAGTCATGCTGGAATAGAAAAGGTTCTTTCCCAAACTGTGTCCATAAACTTGAAGGAATTGCGCTGGTGTCTTGGTGTGCTGAAGCATTAAGATTGTCCTTCATATAGTGTACATCACTCAGCCAGAATCAGTAGCAGCCGTCCTGCTTGTTTGTGTTTGTAGTGTGTAATACGGTGTCAGAAATGACATTAGCAAGTCAGTGCAGGGTATTGAGTATAAAGAAAAACAAATTACACATACATTCCTTCAGCTTATCAGTCATAAACATTGAAATGGAGAAAGATTTTGGAAGGTGACCGTTGTAACCGCTTTGATTTATTGGCCACCATTCATTACTGCCTCAGTTTCCAAAGCCCCCCCTCAATCCCTTTACCCGATTAAGTTATTAACTTTGTTATGATCCTCTTGCGCTGCTTTTTTCAGAACAGGGGATGACCTTCTTGACCCACTTTTCCATAAGAGGAACCACACATACACACACACCAGCAGGATTATACTGCATCGTACTGAACTATATTTCCTATTGTAATTTCACTCCTTGATATTTTCTTTAAAACTGTTTTTATTTTAAATACCTGTTATCTAATAGATGTGGCTTTTCTGTTTAATTCTGTTTAGCTTTTACTGTTCACCCATTAATCCCTAACAGTTTGTATAAGGGGCCCACATGTTTCTCATGAACTTGCCTTCAGTGACCTTTCAATAATTAATAGACATTCCTGACTAATACGTATAATATATGCTCTATATGGTCATATTTCAAGATTACAAACTATAACCAGTTAATGGTTCAAGGAGTCAATATATTGTAGGTTATGAGGTGATTTTTCAGCTTTAAGGGATGAAACTGATTTAAGTCTGATTGTTAGGAATCTCAGTGAAGGTTTTCCATCCAGACCTTATTATAAATTATTATTCTCTAGCATACTTTTGGCTTTACATTTGTTGTAGTTTTTTTACCTACCCTTTAGCTCCCTTAGTGATGCCACCAACACTGGGAGAGTACATTTACATTTACGGCATTTAGCAGACGCTTTTATCCAGAGTGACAGACATCAGTGCTCAAGTGGTCCACATCTGTTGTACAACCTGAAAAGCTATCCTTAAATCAACATTTGCTAAGCAACCAATTTACTGCTAGCTTAGTTAACAACTTAATGACTCCTGTCAAAGAATGGTCAGAGGTAAAAGCAAAAGTAAGGAAGGCAGGGAGTTATTTTTTTAAAAATAAATATAGGGAAGGTAAATGAATGAACAATAACAAAAGGCCTAGTTAGTCACCAAGGTTCTCCGTGAAGAGGTGGGTCTACAGACAACGCTTGAAGACAGTGAGGGACTCTGATTGGAGTTCATTCCACCACTGGGGAGGCCAAGACTAAGAAGAGTCTTCCTCTTCGTTTGAGCAAACGAGGTTCCAGACAAGCAATTACAATCACAATTATGGCATTTATCAGACGCATTTATCCAAAGCGACTTCCATTCCCTAACTACAGCAACTTTAGGTTAAGGGTCTTGCTCAGGAACCCAGTGGTGTGCTGAAGGTAGGATCCAAACCCATGACCTCTTGGTCCGGAGGCAAGTATCCCACCCACTGAGCTACTTCCACCCCTTGCAGTGCTTAATGCCCTGAGAGGACAAGAAGTGACATGCTGCTTGACCAGTGCTGATTAGTAAGGAGATGAAAGTTCATTTCTGCCCTTGAAAGTGAAGGCTACCCCATAAATCCTTCAGGTCGAGTGAAGCCAGCCTCTGTGTCCTTCTGCCTCTAACACATCCGCAGCTTCAACATGCTTGCAGGAGAGTGCTAACTACTAACTCTGGCCAGGGTTTGTTGAGTAATGGTGAATTCCCACCCAAGCCAATTGGGCTTTCTCTGACTTCTAGGTATAGTGGGCTGTTGCTCTACCAGCAATTTCCAGTTTCCTGATGATAGTTGTGCAACTCCTCCTCTCCAGAGGCTTAAACATAATCAGACCGTTCTCTACACTGTTGAGCAGCTTTGAGCAACTTTTGAGGCTTACACTTCAATAATCAGGAGGGATCCCAAAAAGGTCCCGATTCCCGGTTTGATCTCTTGATAATGAATATGAGGTCTGTTGGTCTCATTTCTGCCAGAAGAAGGAAGAAGAGAATGTTGTGATCATTTTTACTTTTGCCAGGACTCTACTATCCTTCTCTCAGGGTGCTATAGCCACACTTTTCTTCACACAAATTTTGTTGCCAGCACTGCATTAGATGGTACCAGTATACATCAGTAAAACTGGCACTTTCAGACTATAGTGGGAAGTATTAATAAGTATGAACTTATTAATACTTGTATAAATGTATACTTAAAAACATATTTGGCGTTAATATTTGCCTGATTGAATAAAGTGGCAAGCTTGCTCGAATTTCTCTCCTCTCGCTCGCTCTCTCCTCAGCATGGTATCTGGCCGGGTGAGCCTGTGCTGCTGATGCTGGATGATCTGGAGCTGCAGTGGAAGAAGGGCCGGCTGCACCACCTGCAGGCTGCCATGGAGCTGCTCATATGGGTGGTACTGGGAGAGCATCTGGATAAGGTCACACACTCCTACAGAATTCTTGTTAAATGCAGTGATTTGTCTTCTCTTCCTGTATCTTTCATGGCTTTTTAACTCTGATTGGCAGGAGCTCGTTCCGAGGCTGTGGCTCGTTCAGAAGCAGAAGAGCCAGAACACTGGTGAGTGATGTTTTAGGTGACTATACTGACTAAGACCAGTCAGTCTGTGTGAAGAAACACTGCCTGGTTCAGAACGCTACAGGTTAGATACACTATATGGACAAAAGTATTGGGATGCCTAAACATTACACCAACAGGTACATTCAAATACATAGACTTTAATATGGAGTTCATCCTGTAGAGCATTTATGAAGTCAGTTACTGATGTTGGACGAGAGGTCTGGCTTGCAATCTCAGTTCCAGTTCATCCCAAAGGTGTTAGATGGGGTTGAGGTCAGGGCTCTGTACGGCCCAGTCCAATAGAAACGGGACTAGGCTACCAACTGCCACTAGTCCGGGTGTTCACCCTGCGATCAGAAAGTCATTGGTTTGAGTCCCAAGGCTGCTAGTGGCACCTCTGAGGTACAGTTAACCAAGGTAGCACCCCACACACTGCTCCCCCGGTGCTGTGTTCCTGGCTGCCCGCTGCGTCAGTTGGTGAATGTATTAAATACAGAGAAAGAATTTGACTGTGTGCTATGGTGTGTTCATGCATGACAGAATGGTCACTTTTCACACTTTAGCGCTCTGCAACTTTTTGTGCTTTAATTTTGTTCTCCCTGATTTCAAAAAGCCAACTGTTCATTCCATTATATAAACATATTGTGTATAAACATTATGATGTCTGGGCCCATAAAACAAATGTTTTAGTAAAAATCATTAATGATGTTGGTTTATAAACATTAGCAATGTAGGCTCAACATGTAAGTGCACAACAGTCATGTCTAAAAATGACTGGTAAATACTTGTGACAGACCACCGCAAACATTTAAAATGCAATGTCAGATAAAGTTATAGAATGTTTTAGGCTATTAAAGACAATATGAATTCATGATATTCATGATATCCTTTTTTTTTCTTTCTCACTCTCTTGCCAGCTGCCACTTCGTATATTCCTCACACGGGTAAGTGACTAATCACAGACCATTGCTGCGTCCGAAATCGCATACTACTTGAGTAGGTACTTCATTTGAATTAGAACGTACTGCTCTACTGTTAAAACAGTACGTTCGGAAGGAAAGCACCCCTCCACCTTTCAAACATTGGGTTAGAGATAGAGAGAGACTTACACTTGAAAAGTCTCCGTTTTCCGCCATTTTTCGAATATGACGCCGCCTCTCCCGCTGCCTTATGGGATAGTGCAGTGTCCATCGAATGCCTAATACAGAATTCGGCCGGAAGCAGTAGGTCATCCGGGTACTTCTCGCCTACTGTTTTTCGAATACCATGAATTCGGACATACTACTCGCCTCGCATACTGTTTTCGCATACTATATAGTAGGGAAGTATGCGATTTCGGACGCAGCGGATGTGACATTTTTTTCAGCTTTTTAATGTTATGCTTAATACCAGTGCTGGTCTTGTTTAATATTGTAAAAATGCTTTTTGTGTCTTCTGTCAGTGTGGAACTGGATATGCCACGCTGCAGGTATGACATTTTTGTTGTCATTTTGTGCTGTGCAAATGGGAAATGTGTTTGTGGGAGGTGTGACTTTTTCACAGAATATTAGCTATCGCACATCTGTTTAAATAATCCGTTTGTTGTGCTCTAAGAAGATTAATCAAGATATTAAAAAGTGATTAAATAATTTCAGAGCATTTTTTAATACTCCATTGTACAGGATTGTGTATTATTTTAAAACCTTATTTTGCTGTTAACTCCTCAGTCCATACAGTTTATATATAGAAGCTAAACTGCCATGAAAACAGAATTACGTATATCTATATATGCACTGTTTTTAAAGCTGTATTTTTTACATTATGTTAGTGTGGAGACACTGGCACACGTAACAGCTCAGGAAATGTCCAGTGATCAGACCACTTATTTTGATGGCTCAACTTTGAATTCCTCAAAATATTGAGCAGGACAGACAATCAGGGTTCTATTTAATTTGCTCAAAAGAAAAAAAAATAACAGTTCAGCTGTCGCTTAATGAACAGAATTCCCTTTGTACTTGCAATATTTATTGATTAAATGTGCTTCCTTCACAATTTCTTTCTATCTGTAGAAAACCTAGTCTTTTATTTCTGTTCTTTTAAAGTGGAGGTGACTCTTGACCCTGACACAGCTCACCCGGCCCTGCTGGTTTCAGAAGACAGGAAGTGGATGCGCTGTAGTCCAGAGCCGCTGGACGTCCCGCAATGTCGAAAGCGCTTCGACGGCTGGCAGTGTGCTTTAGGCACTGAAGGTTTCTCCTGCGGGAGGTGCTACTGGGAAGTGGAAGTGGGTGACAGAGACTGGCGGCTTGGAGTGGCCAAAGAATCTGCCTTGAGGAAAGGATACGGCTTTCTAAACACACAGAGCGGTTATTACACTCTGAGGCTGGAAAGAGGGACGGACCTGAAAGCCCTGACCTTACCAGTCACCCCACTGACCGTTTCTTCAATTCCCAAATGGGTAGGTGTTTATCTGGACTATGAAGAAGGTCAACTGTCCTTTTATGACGTCCAGAGACGAAGTCACATCTACACGTTCTGCGAAAGGTTTACCGAAACACTTTTCCCTGTCTTTGGCACCTCAGAGATGGTCAGACACATGATAGTGAGACCATCCGGACTCCGGTGGCCCTGCCTCTGTAATGGACCATGTCTGTTTAGCTGAGTACCACGCATACACTCCTAAACGCACATGTCAGGGCATGTGAAATCACTAAAGTGATGTAACCATGCCCTGTACATAGTGTGGAAAACTTTAGGCTTCACTTCTTCTGGGAAGTTTTAAAAAGTGGGTGTGGCCTAAAATGAGTGCTTTGAAAGAGGTACACATTTTTCCATTACTTCTTACTATTAATGCTAGATACAACATATAATCAACGATAATCAAGGAAAAAACTTATATGTAAACTATATATATAGGCTATATATTTCTTAACTAAATGGCTCACAATTAAGAAATATATAACCTATATTAGAAATATATAAGCTGAACCTATATTGACAAAATTGAACTGTAATTTGAATAAATGCCCGGTCTCATGTACTTCAGTGTGGAGATATACAGGACCTATTTTTCCCCAGACATGTGTCTCTGCATCTGTAGGTAAACACACCTTCAGACCTATTAAACCATGCATATTTGCTTTTTGACAACCAGATATGTCTTGCAGATTTTTAGCATACTAACACGCATCTCTTTTTGATAAACAGAACTTAACAACTCTATATACATCTGCGCTCAAGGCTTGTGATTTTTCAAAGCACTATTTTAAGGCAAAAACACTCGTTTTAAAAACGTTTACAAATACAGATCTGTCCTAGAGGGCACTAATTGCAAATCACCTATCAAATGTGTGGAAACAGCTTGCCTTGATTCATATATATA
>JBBPDC010006033.1:0-13809 GCA_037974485.1 Hemigrammopetersius urotaenia | reverse complement strand
TTCCAGTTAAGTGTACCATATGCATCAGACGTTTAGCCAACGTTCTGTGGGCGTGACGTCTGAGGCTGAGACTAGACAGGAAATGATTAACCTATGTTTTTGTTTTAGGCTAATGTGCTGAAACTTTGAGTAGCCTACTGAACATAAAACCTCTCATGCACACGTTAGATTGTTAGGGTTCATTTCTACCAGAAGCAACACCGAACTGAGACATTTATGCAGTGTTTTTGACTGTAAACAAGACGAATGTTGAATGTCTAGTGGCATTCTGATTACAGCGAGTGGCAAAGAAGCCTTGAACACATCTGCGCCAGCTGGTGAAAAACATAACACTGACAGTGGCATTCTCAAAGGGGTGGGGGGCTTGGATTTGGTTTAAAATGCCCTCTAGCTATTGGAAGAAAACAATACAAGAACTGAACAAAAAGGTGTAAATATACAGGCTTCTGGTGATGACATGCCCACCAATATGATTAATGTGTAAAACATCTGCCAGGTGCCGTGAATGTTAGTGTAGTTTGTGTAGTGTAGTGGGTAGCATCACTGGGGTTATTTCCTGCCCAATCAGAGTCTTTGGCCAGGATCCCTAACATTGCATTTGCCTACATCTGTGATATGCAAAAATTGTCAGTCATTTTGAATGAAAGCATCTGGCGATTGATGTAAATGTAGCATGTGGCTATTAGTGTTGGCAATATACCATTTTGGTGGTCAACTCAAGCTGAGTATAATCACAATGATGTAACAAACAGTCAGAAAAAAACAATCAATCCAAAAAGGAAGCACAATAAAACAGAGAAATTGACTTAAATATCATCAGGAAAAAGAAATGGAAGTTTAAGGAGAAACATGCACCAAACAAGACTGAAACCCAGGACACAAGTTGGTTTGGGAATCTGTCCCAAAAAGGAATTATTCCCCCTGTTCTAAGTATGTGGAAATTCCAAAACTCTCTTAGATATTTTACTGTCACTGTCTATCCAGCCTGTATGAAAAATTGTCTGGCTGTGTTTAAGCAAGAAAAATATACAATTTGTAACCAGAAACTGGCTCACAGTCAATCACTGTCAGTACTGAAATGTGAAGGACTCAATGTAGATTCAGGTACAAGGCCTAACTTCAAAGTTAATTTAGCAAGCATTAACCCTCCAAATTTCCTGTCTTAGCTCAAATGACTTGCACAACTGAATCAACCTCTTGTGTGTCTGAGGAATAACTAATGGCGGCACATTAAAAATCCTTATTTCTCTCACAGATCATAGTAGTGCATTATGAATTTAATGGTGGGCTGGTGGTTAGGGATTTGCCTCTGCGATCTGAAGGTTGTGGGTCTGAATCCCAGAATTTTTACTGGCACCACTGAGGTAGGCACCATCCCACACTCTGCTCCCTGGGTGCTGTGCCACTGCCTGCCCTCTGCTTCACTTGCTGAATGGGTTAAATGCAGAGAAAGAAGTTCACACTGTGTGCAATGTCTTTGTATTTTGGAATTGACAATTGGCCATGGATTTCCATCATTTGGATTCAGAAATGGAGGTCTTAGGAGTCAAACAGCCCTAGCCACTACATGTTTAGTAGCTGTGACTTCAATATTTTATGTTGCTGTGGCCATAAAGGTAACTCTTTTGTTATTAGTGACTAATCTCAGTAGTGAAACAGCTCTATGACTGAGAGTAAAGTGTCAAGCACTAGTGCATGTTAGGTACACTACATGGACGAAAGTATTAAAACCCACCTGTTTCTCAGGGTTTGGGCTCTTACATCTAGCCAGACCTTCTCATCCAGTATCAGTGCCTGACCTCATAAATGCTCTACAGAATGAATGGACACAAATTCCCACAAAACTCCAAAATCTTGTGGGAAGCCTTGGAGTGGAAGCTGTTATAGCAGCGAAGGGGGGGCAACTCCATATTAAAGTCTATGTATTGGAATGCAGTGTCATTATATCAGGAAATAGCATTGGTTGTTCTTGTATGTGTAAAGACCACTTTTGACAACATATTTAATGAAAAAAGAGACAAAACATTTCACCTACACTTGGCCTTTTTCATGACAGGACAACTACTACATCAGCTCAAGAGGCGAGTGGCTCTCAGTCTAGTATCATACAGTATTTGGTCCAAAATAGGAGCAGAAACCAAAGGGAAATCCTCGAATGCCCTAAAAGAAAGGAAATCCTCCCCCTTTTGCTTCTTGGCAATTCTACACACACACACACACACAGATACACACACACATACACGCACATATATAATGTGTGTATGTGTGTGTGTTTCACTGCACTGGCACACAATGGATGTCTGTCTGACTCCAGGCACGCCAGAGTTTCCATTCTGTCTCGAGTGCCTCCTGACTGCATTTGCCATCACCTCAGTCCCCTCTCTCTCTCTCCCTCTCCCTCTCTCTCTCTCTCTCTCTCTCTCTCTCTCACACACACTTTGCATTATGTAAATCAGGCCAGGTCCTCCATAAGTGTAACATTGCTTTCCTTGTGTTTGTACATTCTATCATTTGGTAATTGGATTTTCTGCAAATGGGACCCCCCACCCTCCTTTCTCTCACTCTCTCTCTCTCTCTCTCTACTCTTTTTCATAAATAATCATCCAACAAAAGATCGCTTGTCTCATGTTGTCTGTTGGCGCTGGCGCAGTTGTGTGGTCTCATAACGTTAGCTGTTTGTGTGGAAAATGATGTGTGATAATTATAGTGCTTATTGCAGTACTTTATTCAGAACCCCTGTGGTCTGAAAGCTTCTGAATGCTTCTGCTGCGACCCTGATTTAACTGATCTCCACTGATCTCTCCTACAGGCTCTGCCTCTGACCATGACTCAAACAGACATGGAGTGAGACAGCAGCATCTGAACCAGAGGGAAAGAGAAGAGAGAGGGGGGGGGGGCAGGGGGATCCACGCTTAATGATTAGAGGAGAGGCAAATATGGAATGTGTTTTTAGGGAAGGTTAGAAACATGGCAGGATATTTCTCTTTCTCTCTTCTACTCTCTCCTTATCTCTATCCCTCTCTTTTACTCTAGATCTATTTGTGTGTATCTCTCTCTCTTCGCTGTTTCCCACTCTCATTTGTCTCTCCCTCATTATTTCTTATCTCTTTCCCTCTGAATCTGTGTATCTCTGTCTGAGAGACTCTCTCTCTATCTCTCTCTCTCTCTTTCTTACTTCTCATGTTCCGCTCTCTCTCTCTTTAACCCCTCCTTACTCAGTTTCTCTTTTTCACACACACACATACACACACACACACACACACACACACACACACACACACACACACACACACAGATTCCCAGCAACCTGCATCTGTGACGCAGCAGACATTTCACAGGACGATACTGTGGGATGCCGGTGTGCAGTCTGCCAGTGTACCTGACAGGAATAAAAAAATAGAATTAGGGGGGGGCAAAAAGAGAGAAAGAGAGAGAAAGCAATAGAGAGAGGATGTGAGTGAGAGACAGACAGAGAGAGAGAGAGAGAGAGAGAGAGAGAAAGTGATAGAGAAAGAAACAGAGAGAGAGCAATAGAGAGGGAGAGAGAGAGCAATAGAGTGAGGGAGTAAGAAGGAGAAGGGGTAGAGGGAGGGAGAGAGAGAGAGCAGCAGAGAGAGGGAGTAAGAAGGAGAAGGCTTAGAGAGAGGGAGAGAGAAAGTGATAGAGCGAGGGAGTGAGCGAGAGACAGAGAGAGAGAGCAACGGAGAGGGAATGAGAGCAAGAGAAAGAGAGAGAAAGACAGGAGGGAGCAAGGTGTTTAAGGACTGTTTATCTGAATAGCATAACATCATCCACAGACTGGGGAGTGGGGTCCAATCATCTTTGAGCTCACTAGCCAATCAGCTCTCGCAGAGCTGACTCCTTCTGACTGAATGGGAACAGCATCATCTTTATTGAAACAAAACAGACAATAAACAAATAGAAAAGCAAACAGTGAGAGGGAGAGGGAAGGAAGGGAAAGCCACGTTTCTGTGTCCCTGCATGACTTTGCAAATGTTCACATCATCAAAATGTAAATAATGCTGGATTATTGGCCTTTCAGAGAAAACTAAAAGACAAGACTTGGATGTACAGTGCTGTGAAAAATTGTAGACCATTCATTCATTTATTTCTTTTTTAGTCAAATGGCCATTACGTAGAGGTCTTTAGTACATAGTCTAAAAACATATAGTAAATAAACATATTGATGGGAAAATTATACAAAAGTCTCAACAACTCACTCTAATATGAAAACTTGAAACTTGCAGTATTTCATGTGTCCATGCTTTGACTTTATTACAACTGCTTTCAGTGTTTCACAGAAAAATCTATTTTTCCTCTAAAGTTCAGTCAAAAAAGCTGGTGGCATTTTCTGCTTCTCACAATAATAACAGATAATAATAGATAATCACAAGATAATCACACTTACAAATGTACAATCCCCTGTCTATAAAATCCAGAAAAGGCAGAAAAGGCATCAGTGTGCACAAAAGTAAAGAGTGGACTTTTTATGTATACGCTGTGTTAACTTAAATAACAGATTTCCAAAAAATGGACAAATTATATCATGAACTTTTATTTTTTCCATAGCTTCAGTGTTTTTATTCTGATGCTAAAACCTCACTCATCATTTTGAATAGAAATGACAAAAGGTCTCTAACTTTTACACAGTACTGCAACAGACGTACAATAAAATACATTATATTCTATATGATATAATACAATACATTATATTATATAACACTATACACTATACTCTAAAGACTTGGAAATTATTCACATTTAAATAAGATATATCACATACAGAAAAAAATGTCCATATGGATATTTTTTCTTCATTTTATCTTAATTTTATGTTATTTTTTCTTCAAATATTTGAACAGTTTTGTTACAGCCTCTGACTTTCATTTCTTCTTTTTCATGCTCTTCTTTCAGCCTGCAGGAAAGTCTCTAAATGATGTGTTTTGATGGTACGGGAATATCACAACCATTCTAAGAGCTTTAGTACACACATACGCACTACATACACCTGCAAGCCTGCTTTCTGACAATTACATTCTTGAAGATGAGTCACACGTTTATGCTTCGCCAATTTTTGTCAGCTGCTAATTGGCTAATGGACTCTAGTGATCTATGAGGGGCCGATTGTCATGTGCAGAAATGTGTCATCTTTTGAAAAGCTGCCAGGCAACGTCCGATCAGCTCACAACTCAGACGTGTTGCAGAGAGTGCACACGGACTAATAAAAAAATCAAAATAAAAAATTGTTGCTTCTCCCCTAAGGCTGCAAGGAACAACACTAGTCCAAGTACAGTACTGTGGCCCACGGTCCATGTCTTAATTGAGCCACATTGGAGAGCTTTTGGCTTGAAGGTCCTGCCACAGCAACCCAGTAGACTGTGACAAGGCGCTCCAAAACCTTAACCCTTAAAACACACAAGTGGACAGATCCATGCTAGAAGCACAATAAATGGTAAATCATTGTCATACACCAAATGCTAATGCCTATTAAGAACAATTTTAAACTTTTAGGTCTTAAAAATAAATTAAAATAAACACAAGAACCTAAAAGACCTTTCAGGATAGTGTCCACCCTGTAGAGGGAGGGGGTCCGGAGAGTGGCTGCACGGCGAGCAAAAGAGTAGCAAACAGCGAGCATGTAGGAGAGTAAACACTCTCTTGTTATTTGTTGAAATGAGATTTTTTTGTTTCTTTTTAGCTATTTATTGGTGTACTCAGCTTCAAATCGTGGGCTGATTAAATTTTCCAGCAGGATTTTCTGGTGAATGTGTGGTTCTGTCAATTATGGGAAATTGTTTAAGGTGTTCCCACACAAATGCCCTACCACCACCATGTTTAACTGCCAGTATGATGTTTTTATTGTGGAATGCTGCGATAGCAAATTCTGTTTTCCAAAACCCATCGTTCCACATGTTCCTCCTGGTTAGCAATCTTATACAGGGCTCCAGGTGGCAACTATGTGGTTTTCTGATGAAAACACAATAAGACTCTGCGATAAAAAAACAAACATTTTATTGTATACACATGGGCTTAAGAAATAATTTCTGAAAACCTTTCACTCATTCCTTTCTCTCTCACGCACACAATCTGGTTTCTGTGTTATCACTATAGTGGCTCGGTATTAAATATATACAGGACTGGATCAAAAACCTTGGAACAGAACTGTCTTACACAGCTTTTTCTGTGAGTTGCCACTCTGTATGAGTGTTTAGTCTGTGAGTGTGGTGCAGCCTTAGTTCATGAAAGACAGACACAACTAAAGACAATAGCATAAAATGGTGGTTGTCAATTCCAAACTGTGGCCCGGACAAACTGATCGATCAGAGATACACTGACTGCTTGCCCTGATGTTGACTGCCGGATAACACGCTCCGCTACCTTAACCACCTTGACTGTCCACTCAGAAGGAATTATTAAACCTCAACTGTGTTTTAATGACATCATGCGGTAGCTTTTATATGATGCTGGTGCAGCATCTGTTACCAAACTAGCACGGCACACATCACAGGACAGCTTTCTCAAAATGTGCCAAATGACAAACCCTGACAAGGCTGAACAATTATTTTGATTATATTTGGCCATTATAAAATCCCATATTATAGTGCTTATATTTAACTAATACATTGTTTGGAGGCTGCCGTGAACATGAGGACGCATAGCTTTGCTAGCTTAGCTAAGGTTAAGACTTGCAAACTGGGGGGGATTTCTTAAGAAAGCCTGTTTAGGAGCCAATAGCCCCTAAGGTTTTTATTTTGTCTGGAGCCCTGTTGTCAAGCTTACTTCCAATAGTGCAATCCTGAACCTTGGTGAAACCTTGACTGACAAGTCTGCAATGCCTAAGATCTTCTTCTGTGCTCTATTGTGACCTGGCAGATACAAGTATTTGAAAGCAATAATCCAAATCAAATCAAACCCGAATTCTAACTGTAGCCTCATCAACCAAACATAAACTGTTTTATGTTTTAAGAAATGGTGTTATTATAAAAGAAGTGGAGCTATTATAAAACAGCACTTCACAAAGTCAGGGCCTTTTGGTGGCTAGATTTCCTATAAAGACAGGACACTTTTATGTGGCATGTAGGCAAACACAAACATATTGGTGCGTGCAATGAGCCACAAATTTCATCATAAAGACATGCTGAGGCATCCGCTATAACTCCTAAGTGTAAGACCTTAATAAATAAACCAATATCAATTGATCAATCTCATTCCCAGGTGAAGAAATGCAAACATGAGTCGATGCAAGAGGAATCATTACTGCACTACAGGTGTACTCCTCAGGGACAGGAGTTTCTCCTAGTCATCTCTACTAATTATCTTCTCATCTGCATCAAAAATTCAGTGGCACGATGGCTCACTGGCCACTTTATTCGAAACTTCTATTTAATGAACTTTACATGCCCTATAAATCCTGTGGGAAGCCTTCCAAAAAGAGTGGAAGCTGTTATAGATAGTCTTTTAATGTAATGTCCCTGTTGGGGTAATGGTCAGACTTCCCTATTTTTTTTGTCCATATACAGTAAACCCCTTCAGTCATTTCTTGTCTTTGAACCGAATCAATGATTCTTCACAGAAACCCTTGTAAATTCACGGAAACCAAATATCCTCCTTTTTTTTTTGCTTTTTTCGTACTAATACATACTTTTTCATCCATTTTAGTGCTAAATTATAAAGAAAAATATAATTTACTACTTTTGTAATATAAATATGAACATAAATTCAGCTACATTTCCACATAAAACATTTATACTATACATTTTATATATACTATACATTTTTATACATTTTTTTATATACTATACATTCTCTCAACATATACTGTTGAGAGAACTTGGGATGGTGAAATACCACTGTACTCAGAGACAGGAGGTTTGAAAGTAGCCAATCTGAGAGTGGTTTTCATTTCTCCTTGCTGCTGATTGGCTGCTGCCCTGTGACGCATCTCTGGCAGCTGCAGTCCAACATTCCCGCATCAGTTTCCCACGTGGAGCTCTCGAGTGTTCTCATGTTTTTCATTTTGTTCTTCTTAAAGCCCTTTATTTTTATTACTACAAATGAACCTATTACTGTATTTATGATTGCTTATACCAAAGAAAACATGCATACACAAATTACAGTAGTGTTTCAGGGGTAACATTTGCATTTACATTCTAGCACGGCATGAGACAGTAGTTCAGTGTAAACTGTACAGTACGTATACGAGTTTACCTTTCCACTTTTAAAATGTAAAGGTAAAATGTAATTATCGTGTTTTAGGAGCATATTTGGAGGCATATTTAGGGTTTACACTTTAAATATATATTATACTATATAGACATTTTAGGGTTGTTTTTTTGCCACATCACAAATTTGCAGTTTTTCACAATCCCCCCCACAGTTAAAGGCTGTACTACAATCGAGGTTCATATTGTGTGGCATGACACTCCCCTAGATAGTCCTTAGATGATAGAAGAGCCTCCCACTAAACAGTGTATTACACTGTACATCGAACTGAAGATGGGGCAAAGTTGAAAAATAATAAAGTGGCTGGTGAGTGTATTGCTTTTTGGGAATGCAAATTGCACCTCAATCATTCACTGTTTGGGCATGGGAGGCACTTCAAACAGAGAGAAATGTATCATCAATCCTCCACTGTTATTGCTGTCCTCCAGCACTGCCGGGCTGCAATAGAAGCATTTCTGCACAATGTAACTTTCATACGCTTGTGGAAAAGTTATGAATTACAGAAAAGCAGCATTATAAGAGTTTATTAATGTCCTTATTGATCTACAATGGAACAAAAAGAAGGGAAAAAACAAGGGGAATGCCTAATATACGTGTACATCCAGAGTTGCATTATCTTTTATAGGTGTAAGTATTGAACTGAACAGATTTGCCTTCATTTTAAACAACTGCTGATAATATTTCTCCTAATTTCCAAATAAAATATTGTTCTTTAAAGCATCAAAACATCAAAATAAGAGAAATGATGCAGAGTTTACAGAATAATTCAAAGAAAACAAATCTTTCATTCACTCTTAAAAAAATGGCAATAATTACCTTTGAGGTACTTCTAGTAGTGTTTTGGCATCCAGCTGGTCTCACTGTGAGAGGAGAGTGTCAATTACAGCAGTGTTTTTATACTTTTCCTCATTAAATAAGATGTGTTTCAGGTGATCACTAATCAGCACCTCATAAAGCAGAATCAGGTGCTTGTGTAGGAATTTAACAGACACTGGAATGGAATAGTTTTCACACTCATAGAGATGTTGATTTAAAAATAAATTGCAGTGGTTTTTGTTCCAGAGCTGTATATCCTTTAGGGAAAAACCTTCTCAAAAAGATCTGTTTCAAAACACTCTGAAGGACTATTTGTACACTTGACAATGTGATTTAGTTATGCAGAAATCAGTGGAATTTCTTTTAAATGTGTAATGGGTACAATGTACCTGTCAATAAAAATGTGCCTAGCAAACTATTTATAAAAGCTTGTTTTTTCTTGGATCAACAACTATGGGTGCTGCTATCTATCACTGCTTTTACCTCTGGTTGATGGGGAAAAAAGGTGGTCTGGATCAATGTGTCTTCGATGTGAGGCTGCGGTACCTGCACTTGTTCATTGATTTTAGTGAAGCCATACTTTTAAATGTAGCCGGGTCCTTTAAAAAAAAACAAAGCAAAGCAAACAAATCATAAAGTCACCTTTTTATGATTTTTATATTAGTTATTTAGTTAGTTAGATAGATAGATAGATAGATAGATAGATAGATAGATAGATAGATAGATAGATAGATAGATAGATAGATAGATAGAGAGAGACAGTGAGGAAAAAATAGAGAGATAGAGCAAGAGAGAGAGAGAGAGAGATTAGCCAGTGCAGTGAAAGACAAACGAAGGCAGAGGGAAAATGACAGAGGCAAGGAGATGGATGGAGACGGAGGGAGGAAATCAGGGAGCAAGAGAGTGAGTCTGAATGAGGGAAAGAGCGAGGGATTGAATCAGAGCAGGTGTCATTGATAGCTAGGCTCACACCCACAGCAGGGCTGTGTGGTAAAGAAGAAAGCCGGAGTAAATATCGATTTCTGAAAGCTGGCTAGCCCTGATTTACAAGCGTTGGACGGTTAAGCTGGCCAGGGATTTTCTCCTCTATCACCAGCAGCAGGAGTGCAGCTTGACTTAAACTCAGAGAAAAACACAGAACACAGCAAGGCCAGCACAGTTTCTGTGATGGAGAGACACACAATACACTCTCCATTCATGCTCTTTTCAAAGTATGCAGTCCTCGACCGGCTCATCTCTGCAAACTACAACTCACTACATTTGTCACTTTCAGCAACAATATACTGTATAAACACATGTACTGGGTAGTTAATCAGAAACCCCAACATTTGTACCCTGCGCAGTCAATCTGTTGGTAACACCGCTGCAACAAAGCAGAAAACTACAGAGACTATTTTTAAAGTGAATAATAATAATAATAATAATAACAACAATAATAACAACAACAACAACAGCAACAAAAATAATAATAATAATAATTATTATTATTATTATTATTATTAAAAACTAAAATAAACAAAAATATTTCTATAATATAAAAAATAAGAAAATTATATAAAATAATATCAAATGATAAGAAAAAAGCAAAAATTGCTTACCTCATTAGCAGGTTTTTGGTTAATATGAGCATATACATGGCCCTTTCAATATGTTTGATCCAGTTTTTATAAGTTGCTGAGATTCCATTTTTTGCACTGTAGCTCTTCGCCAGTGGTCCTGATGGGAGAGCAAGAGTTGATGGTATTTTTGTGTGCTGGATCACTCTCAACCTTGCGGTGTTACACTCTGACCCTAGCAGCGCTGCTGCACTTTGGAAGCAGATTTGCAGGGAGACAGTGATAGAAAAAGAAATAGCTTATATTGTGTTATAAAAAGGGGGGTCTTGGAGGTGTGTCAGAATGCCAACTGGTCCAAAATATAGCAGATAAATTTGCAGGAAATATTTTTAACTGATCAATAAATGGTGTTATATAATCAACAAAGGAAACAATAGAATAGCACTGTATGACACAATTCATCAAAAGCCACAAATCTCACAGGAAGTGGTGAGAGGATTAATCCTCCAACGTCAAGGGTGTGGTGGAACGAGCAATAGGATGCAATGCAAGTGTATTGGCTCTTTCCTTACTCTACATGACAGACAGACAAGGACATAGGAAGCATATGCAAAACAGACATAGATATGAGGGTGAGTGGACTGTGGACCATTAAACAGGCAGGTGTGAAAAGGTACTGAATCAGAAAACATTACAATTCATCATGGAAGAAACCAAAATGAAAGGGATGAGAGGGTGGCTCAAGCTCAGTACTCTGGGACTGGGAGGGCAGAGGATGTGGCCCACAAGACACAGCCATGACAGTATCCCCCTCTGTCCTGGTCTATGATGCAGGGGTGACCGAGAGGGCAGCCCCTAGGGTGAGTTTCCACTCCTCAGGGCCATAACCCTCACAGTCCACAAGATATTGGCCCTGCCACTTCCACCTGGCCCTGCCACTCCCTAGGGCTAACGCAATAAACTCCTAAAATAGAAAGACTCCTACAAAAGACTACAATAGAACTGGCTCAACCAAACCCTCATGCAAGACATGACAGATAGGGTGAAGACACATGTAAGGTGGCTGCTTTAACAGGATTCACACGGGACACTGTAACTAAAGGACCTAGGAGTTAACTTGTAAGGAGCTCACGATGAATGTCAAAAGTGACACCCTGTCATCTGCAGCATCTCTCCCATGCAGTGATCCACCTGTGCTTGGAACTGCTATATCCTCCTGACACAGGCAGCTCAATGATAAACTCTACAGAAATTTGACACCACAGTCAACTGGGCATCGGCAGTGGCATTAATGTACTGGCAGGCCTATTATAGGAATAAGCATGAGTATACTATCTCTCTAAATATTGGTGACCCAATTTTACTTTTGTATAAGTTGTGTGCATAACACCTGGGTGCCCTGTAGCAGGGGTGGTATCTGCCCATTCTACCAGGTCTGATATTATAGCCAAGGATGAGAGAAGACCTGTCTTACACACAGCTCTGGAATAAAACAGAAACAGTCATCTATGTACACAATCATGAACCGATTTTGCAGACCATGTCATTCATGAAGGCCTGGAAGATGTAGGAGGCCTTTATCAATCCATAAGGCATCATGTAATACATATAATGGCCATACTTGGTGGAGCGCATCTTATATTAGTCTCCCACCAAATTCAAACCAGTTTATACACACTCTGCAGGTTGAGCTTAGAGAATAGTGGAACTGTTCAGTGACTAACAGGATCAGAGGAAGTAGGTGTAGGCATCACTGTGACTGAATTGGGCCCTTGGCAATCAGTGCAGGATTTGAGTTTACCATCATTCAGGTTGCCCTGGAGGGACTAAAAATCTTGGCCAGTGAAGAATATTAATGGGAACATGTGCATAAGGATTTTCAGTTGAAGTGGCATGTGGGGTTACAGGTTGACTCAAACAGGAAGCAATAGAACCAGATTTCCAATAGATAATGGGACTATGATGGTGCAACCAAGGTAAACTTAATATTATTTGATTTTGAGATTGGGAAAGGACAAGATTTTTTCCCACCCTGTTTACTACAGATATATTGGTTCAATGTTTCCATGGCCAGTGAGTGGACACAGAAGTTGGTGTTTCCAATAAACTACAATATGGCAAAAACAACAGGTGATGCATCATGGATGGTACTTTCAAGCCAGGTCTTCCCTCTAATATGGCCTGAAGAGCAGAACACAGCTCAGCATGAGCAGTGTAGCAGGTGGGGCTGAAGATATTAGGGCTGCTGGAGGGCAGCAGGGTTTGATCACTCTGGCCTGCTTCACTGGACTCAAGCATCTGCTGACCAGTCTCTCCTCTACACCAATTACACCAGAGCATGACAGCTGGCTAACCTGAAGGCTGGCAACGCTGCAGCCTGTTAGAGAAAGCGCCAGATAAGAAGGGAAGGAAAGATCAATGCTAAAAAGTATACTGGCATAGTACTGAATATAACAGCATGCCACGCATCCCCAAGGAGCACTTAGGCTGGGTCCAGTTTATTAAGACCTACCTTTAAAATGTCAAAACATACCTAATCAATCCAGACAATTCCACATAGTGAGCCTGTAAAATGACTTACGCAGCCATTAGGAAGGTTCTTTATTTCCCCCAGCGTGGGACAAAGGGGTAGAAGGGTATGGATGGATGGGTTCTTTATTTCAGCAAAGGTGACTAAAGGGTTGTTGCAGGTGTTGACATGCACCCCTGCAGTAAGGGGTAGCTTTAGTAATCTAGGGGGCACACAGCTTTGAATTACAATTACCCTGTGAAGAAGATACTACAGGTAACCATGATGTTTGATCTTGTAAATCATTTCTTAAATTCCTGGATGAACTGCATGTGTATCATCTTCTCTTAATCTGCAGTAAAAAGTGTCACAGACTATTCAGAAACATTTGATGTGTTCAGAAATTTCGCATCTACTAACCATATTTTCCAAAAGTTAGCAGCTTTTATTGATTTACCTTCATCCATTTCTAGCAGCCTTCATTTGGAATTTTCAGCAAAGTCTGAATATAAAATATAAATATGTTTCCTTTGTAGTAATGATAACATTCACACAAAGGTAGATGTTTTCTGACTTTTTATTGGATAATGCTATTCTGAGAATGTCACGGTTCGGTCAGTGGCCGTTAGGGCCACTGCCTTTCTGTTTGATGTCTGGGACTTTTATTTTGACTCCCTGGTCTGTTTAGTTCTTTTAGTCACGTGT